>JZKD02S1443787.1:169740-184176 GCA_000966675.3 Picea glauca
TATGCATGTAAAAATAAAAGGGAATTATTAATGAGCGCACTTACTCCTTGAGTTTAAAATATATATATATATAAATAAAATAAAATAAAAAGAAACATAAGAAAATAAAAAGGAAAAAGGGGGGGGAAACCTAAAAGAAAGAGGATTTAGGGTTTGAGACTGGATAAAAGAAAGGGAGAGGGGGAAAGAAGGGGACTTTTTTTTTCCAGCTATTGGTATTGTTATGCTGCCAGACTAGAGACTGGACTGATTTCTTGTAGGAGTTGGGGATTCTCAGCTGACTTGAGTGGTAGCTCAGCCTTGGAGGCGAGCTGGGAAGCTAGGCTACTGTCTGGGTTGTGGATGGCCCCTTTGTGGCTCGAGGGGCTAAGGGGGAAGGAGAGTACCCCTAGCGTTTGGCTGGGAGGTACCGGTGAGTCCTCTACGGTCGGCAAGTAGAAGCAGGAGCAGGAGCTGCAGGAGCACAAGAATCATTTGCTACAAGTGTTAAGGACATAGGTATGTAAATCTCTGGGCATTTCTATCTTGTTGCATGTGTTTATAGACTGTAGTTTTAATGGCTATTGTGCAATGGTAGTTTCAGTGGTTATAGTGTGAATCGTGTGCATGAACTGTAGCTTAATAGTTAATGGCGTGACTATGAAACTTTTACGGCTACTACCCACCTTGTAAATAAAGTATTTACCGTTGTTTTCCTTTTTATATAAATTTTTATTTGTTCCTGTTTGGGAAAATGGCGAACCTCATTGAGGTCGTTTCATCCCTTGCCTTTCCCTTCATAAAATGGTTCTGAACCTTAACCCAATACCGAATCGTCCTGTGTTATGATTTTTGAATGGGAAAATAATTTGATGGATCGTTAATATATGATGGATTGTTAATATATGATAGGTAAGGCGTTATAGCATTTTATTTCATTTTACACAAGGCGTCCTGGTGGGTTTTTAAAGCGCCTACTGCAACTAAATTGAGTGATTGTCAAATATTGCATTTGCGTGACGCTGGCTGTATTTGGTTTTTCAGTGGACTTAATGCACCACCCTCCTCAAAATCTAATATTTCCTTCCTAATAAAATACCTTATACAGGTACCCTTGTATTAATCCATTGGGCATTGGGCTTTTCCGCGATATGAACTTAAATGGCAGTCACCTTCCATCTGGTATTTCTGGTGTTCTGCAAGTCGCGTTCCATCTTGTAATTCTGGTGTGCTGGTGTTTAAATGGCAAGTCTCATAATGATATTTTACTTGAATGTCCCCTTTTCTTTTGAAAAATTTATATTGGCCTTCCTAGTTTCGAAAAGATTATATTCCTGAGGTTGCCGCCTCAGTTTCTGTTAAAAATCCAATCATTTTCATAAGCTCACAGAAACTTGCCATATGTTGATATATAATTTCTTGGTTAAAACCTTGTACCTACTGAAGAAGAATACGCAGTCCAATAATTTTAAACTTTACAGACTTATTTCACTGCAAATGAGTTTTGAAATATGTGTATCCATTTTTCACGCCCAACTGAAAATAAAGGAATTTGTTTGTATGCACTCTTCACTGCCTGGTGTTTCATAGTCAGTAATTTAATTGTCTAAGAAATTATTTCATATTTCATATTCTTATTAAGGTGCAATCCAATCATTCAGTCATATTTGAATGCAATGTGATTTATGTGATCGATATTCCTACATTGTTAATAGCATCTCAAAATATCTGGACTGCATCCATGGTCAAAGGATTGATTACCTTGGTGAAAGTATTTTGTGAAGAGCATCTCAAATTATTTGGACAGCATCCATGGTCAAATATTGATTACCTTGGTAAAATTATTTGAATTAGTTTTATGTCATAATCATTTTTAATAGCATTGTCCATTAGTCAAGTTAATTTAGCTTGATACAGTTACTCACATTGGTTAGAACATAGTAGCCTTAAATAGGTTGTATAAAAAAAAATTACAACCATAATCTCATTGAACTATTTGTCACGTCACTTGCCTTGTTAATATGTTAATCGTATGGTGAGAAAGAGTCTGTTATCAAAATGGAATTTTAAAAAATAAACTTCCCAGCTCTAAAACCCTCTACCTCTATCTTGCGGTACCTATAGTGTTATTGGTCGTTTAACTATGAGGATTATTGTTATGGTTAAACATGATGTTAATAAAAATATGATGTCATTCTATATTTTCCTTAAAAATGTTGTCCTGGCTAGATCTTAGCATTCTAATTAGTGTTATTTTTACATATGTGCCTTCAAAAATATTTTTATTTCAACCATTGTCATATTAAATAGGGTTAGTGTTATTTAATTGGTTTTTGCCTAATTGTTATGAAATTGCCAGGATGTTATTAATTACTAGGGACTGTAATGATTGGTTACCTATGGTAAATTAGGTAATGTGATTTATTATTGCTTAAAGGTAAGGATAATGGTTAATTGTTATTCAATTCTTTATTTAATTGGTTGGGTTAATTGTTACGAAATTGCCAAGATTTTTGTTACTATTGAATTGGGGGGGGTGAAGCGTGAATGTAAAGTTATGGTTACTGGCTGCATTGTTATTGAATGTTAATTATTAAAATGCCGTTTAGTTGGGGTGGAACGGTCCGTATTGCTAAGTTGCAAGGCATTACAATGTAACTGCAATGTTATTTAATCAGTTGTTATTATATGGTCATTTAGTTATTATTACAATATTAGTAGTTGCAAGGTTATTTAGGTAATTGCTAGTAGAAGGTTAAATTGCAAGTTCTTATATCATAATATATTAAAGCTAGCATTCAATTTATGGAAATTGTGGTAAGGATAAGGTAGTTTCCATAAAAGGGATTATTGTTAGGTTAATTGATTTTAAATATGCAATGGTGTTGTCTTCATGGTAAGGAAATGATAGATTTAATGTGAAGGGATATGGTTAGGATAAGTTGATTTAAGATATACCTTGGTGTTCTCATTATGAAAAAGTTAATGTAGCTGTATCTTTATGGAGGTCACCTATTGATGGAGGTGCCAGCATTGCGCAAAGTCAAAGTGATATAATTTAATGCATTTATTAGTTCATGATAACGAAATTGTAGTGTTTCTTGTGAAGGACGAACTTATATGATTGAAATGTTCTTGATTTAAGAGCAATAAAATTTTTCTGAGTTAGTAAAGGAAGGGGGTTGTTCTTAAATAATGTGGTACTGGGCTGGTAAACCTTCCTTGTGCTTGGTCTGCTTATGTCGGGCAGGAGGTAGACACCCCCTTGTAGCCTTAGTATTGATGTCTGTGTGTGTGTTTTTTCTGTGTAATGAATCCAGTGCCGTATCAAGAGTCTCGAGCCCTTTAAAGGCAGGGTTTCCACTCTTGTGACACACCTGAGGGGATTACTAGTTTCTGCTGAGCAGTCGGCCAGGAGCCTGTCTAATCTTCTTTCGAGAAGACATAAGACTAAATTCCCTGCTTTCCTGTGAAGAAATAGTAACCCTAACATCATGGATTCTTCCCTCTGTGTTTTGACTATGCAACCCTAGTGTATCTTAATGTTTGTGTTGTGCACCTCATGCCTATGGTCGTATCTTGTTGCAGTTACTCCTTGTGATCCTTCAGTCTTCTTGTGCTGAACATCGTGGTTGCGTCTTGTTGGTTGTCAAGTGGCGACGTGGAGTCCAGTGTGTCTATTTCCCCACCTACATGCACGCACACACGGTTAAAACAAAAAAAAAAAATTGCACATGTTGTCAGAGTAGTTGTCCTTAACTAGGAGGGTTGTTACAAGGAATTTGTTACACAGTTCATGGTCACGATGCTAAAACACAGAGGAAGCTGTTACACAGCTAGGATCGACGATGCTGAAACACAAAGGAAGTCGTTACACAGTCAGCGGTCAACAACAACTCTACAACAGTCGCACCGTGAGCCAAGCACCAACCATCACTCCTACATGAGAATGCTAAAACAGTCAAGAGCGCAAATCCCGTGGCTAAAATAGCCCGTGATTTGCAGTGCTGAAACAACCTCAGCAACAACAAGAAAGAACTGTTAATCCAACCGTAACAACAACACCTCATTCAACACTTGTAATAACATTCTGTTGCATGAGACTAGGACATCCTATTCTGGTTTAGGAAGTCGATATAACTAAGAATAGGACTCAGATATACACTGTAATTTTTGATCAATTGTATCGAAGGGGTTCCCTCTTTAAATAAGAGGAAATCACCATTCGAAAGGATCCCAAGTTTTATGTATTGAGAAATCTTCAGAGAGAGGGGCGTACTTCATTTCCAGATTGTAATATGATACTTTGATAGATGAATAAAAGACTGTTTTGAGTATCCTTCTCTAGCCTTCTCGTTTTAGGGGAATCTTGTGAGAAGGGAGGGCCCACCTTCTTCACAAGATTCACCCGTTAGTTTTACAGTGTGTTAGTGCAATTTCTGTTTATGCCTTGATTAACTTTTGTCTTGCTGAAATACTACTTTTAATGAATTCTTCTTTGCTGAAACACTACTGAACTCTGTCTTGTTAAGAACTTTATTTCATTGAATGTTACATTATTTTCACGAAGTTTATAATCATTTGTAGCAATCCTATGTGATGATTTTGTGAGGTTTGCTAATCAGAGACTAGGCTAAGGGTCACTGCTTAATGGAAGGGATTGGAAGGTCCTATTCTCTATAGGATTAGTTGTTTTCACAAGTGTGCTAATCAGAGACTGGGTTAAGGGTCCCTTCTTAATGGAAGGGATTGGAAGGTCATGTTCTCTGTAGGATTAGTTGTTTTCACAAGTGTGCTAATCAGAGACTTGGTTAAGGGTCTCTGCTTAATGGGAGGGATTGGAAGGTCCTGTTCTCTGTTAGATAGAGTTAGTCTTCTATGCATTGATGCTTTCATGAAAGTGTGTTAATCAAAACAAGGTACTGGAGTTCCTGCTTAGGAATAGGGTCCTGTTCTCTGGTTACAGAATAGTTGTTCTTTCCTGTGACAGTTGTTATTTTAATGTAATCTAGGATTCTTTAGATTAATCATCTCTTTAAGATTTGCAATAGGTAGGTTGCTTTCCTGTAATTCAAGTCAAAACTTCAGTTTATTCAAGGCAAGTGTGGTTAATATAGTTTTCTTTACTACAACTCTGAGTTGCTTTTGGAATTGAGCATATATAGTGCATGGTTATCTTTGAAATAAACAAACTTCCCTGGGTTGACAATTTATGTAGCACTTGATTGTTTTAATTAAGCAATTATAGTGACCAACACAAGTTATCTCTCTAGAATAAGCCATAATTCAATAAGGTATGCCATTTTTTCTATAACTCCATTTCTAAGAGGATCCAAGTAGTGAAACCTAGAGGAATTGCATAAAAGACATTGAAGAACATTGTGTAATATTTTCAAATATTTATTCATTACAGGTATATAGTTATGATTATTGCAAGTTAGGGTTTTTGACTAATCCAAAATTAGTAATTTGAGACTAAAGAAAAGTTTCATGAAAATGCTAGTCTCTTGTTTTTCAAGTTAAGGAAGGTTTACAGGTATGTGATCATATAAACCAGGTCTATTACAGAGTTACAAATCATATTTGGATGATGAAATTGGTGAGGGATTTTGGTTGAGGTACATGTTGGGTACATGGTTGAGACAAGTAGTTGATGAGTTGGCACATACATGAGGTGTATAGTTGATGATGTTGGTACATATTGATGAGTCATATTTTATGTGTATTTGATGCATGATTGGTACATATTTGGTTAATGGTTGATGCACTCGTTGATGGTACAGGTTGAGGTACAAGTTGGTGCATGGTTAATGAACATGTTTATGGTACAGTTTGATTACAGGTTGTTACAGGTTGGTTGGCTATAGATCAATGGTATAGGTTTTTACAGTGGTATATATCACACTGATAGTGTGACAGTGGTTCCATCATTCTACTTCTACATCAGGGTGGTTGTATGGGGCAAGTACATGTGGTTGTAGCCACCTTCTGGTTGTAGCTGAAGAACATAGGGGGTTGTAGCCTCCTTTCAGTTGTAGCCAAAGAATTGGAGAGTTGGATATTCCCTCAGGTTGTAGCCTAAGAAACTAGGGGGTTGGAGCCTCCTTCCAGTTGCAGCTGGAAAAAAATGGAAGTTGGTGCTTTCAATGAATGTAATTCTTAAAGACATATAAGAAAAATAATTTCGTGGTTTTCTCCCACTTTGGGTTTCCATGTAAAAACACTGGTGTACTGTGTATGTGTATGATTGCTCATTTGTTCATTGTTGATTTACTCTGCAACTATTGGATGATAATGCTACATTGATATAACACTTCGATTTTATGGATTAGATATCTCTAGTACCGATTCACCCCCCCTCTCAGTAATCCAACAAAGAGTGCTAGGTGTAGTTGTTCTAGTGAATGAATTTTCCTTCTAGTCTCAATTCTTGCATCTTTGTTCCCAATAATATAATCCAAAGGATGATTCTTCTATACTCGTTTTCTAGGTGTCTTTGGAGGTACTTGTTGAACTTTCTATTCTACTTCTATCTAATCTTCTTCATCTTCTCCTTATGTAACTTCTTCATCCTTTGCTTCTTCTTCGTAAATCTGTTCCACTGATTCCTTTTCTTCTTCATTTAATTTTCGTTCACTTGTTTCATCAACTTTTACATTGATTCTTTTCACAAATTTGTTGAGCCTTATATTATAACACTGGTATGCTTTGCTTGTACTTGAGTAACCAACAAGTACATTTTTTTGCACACAAGAGTCAAAATTTCCCATTCTTCCATCTTCTCTTTTGATGTAGCATTTTCTTCCGAACACTCTGAGGTGCTTCAAATTTGATGGTATTTCCTTGCCATAGCTCGTAGGGAGTTTTGTCACTGTTGTTCCTAAGAATTAATCTGTTTTGAATGTGAATTTTTGTATGCACTACATGTGTCCAAAAAAAATCCATCAACTTGGAATTTATTAACATTGTTCGATCCATTTTCTGTATTGTCTTGTTCTTTCTTCCAATAGCCCCATTCTGTTGAGGTATCCTAGCAACAAAGAATTTCCTTTTTATTCTATGCTTTCTGTAGAAATCCATAAATTTCTTTGAAGTAAACTCTCCTCCATTATCAGATCTCAAACATTTGATTTTTTAATCTATTTCATTTTCAACCATTTCCTTGTATACCTTGAAGTTTTCAAATCCTTCTGACTTATTTCTGAGAAAAACAAATGCAGTCATTCTTGTATAATCATCAAGCAATAACATAAAGTATTTCTCACCTTTTAATCCCTTTGTCCTATTTGGTCCAACTACATCAGTATGCACAATTTCCAGTGGTCTTGTCAATGAGTTTTCCTTTGATTTGAACTTGGTCTTTGTTTTCTTTCCTCGTTGACAATTCTTGCATAATCTTTTGGTTGGTTTTGTGATCTGGGGAATTTATCTGACTGCTTCCCTTTTGCTAAATTTGATGAGGTTATTGAATTTTATGTGACCCATTCTTCTCTTCCATAGCCAAACTTCATCTTCGTTTCCTAGACAACACTTTTCATTTCCAATTTCACTTAATACATATATGTTTCTTGAAGTTCTTGCAGTTGTTGCAATCAATTTGTCTAATCCTTCTTTTCTTATCTCACACTTATGTGAATCGAACGTAAGTTTATGACCTTGGTAACACATTTGAATTACACTTAGAAGATTATGTTTCATATCTTCTACTAGTAGACCATTTTTTTCCTTGGTATTATTGTTTCCAATTCTGACTGTGCCCTTTCCATTGATACTAGTCGAGTTATCATTTCCAAGGGAGAATGATCCATCTCTTTCCTTTCTCAATGTAAGAAACAAGGATGATTTTAAGGATGGAAATTTATTTTAAAATGTAGAAAACTTAGCGAATCTTATTAATCCTTCATATGCCAACTATAAATGATTGGCAATATTTTTGTAAAAATATTCAAATTTCTAAGGATTTTATATATTTTTTATAAAATTTTGGCGATTTTTAAGGTAAAATAATTTTATCCTATAGAATTTGGGCGAATCATTTTTAAAATAGCGAATCTTGTTTTTGGAAAATCCATGGAAAATTAGCCCATGAGAGAAATTTAGCCCCTAAAATCATCCATGGTAAGAAACTTGTCTTCATCACCTGTCATTTTATTTGAACAACCACTATCAACATACCAACCATGTTTCTTGTGTTTAGCTTGTAGAGTGAGTGTACATTATTCATTGTTAAATTGATCCTTCTTTCTTATCCATATTCTCTATTGAGGTTCATGTCTGTGACTGTTGTTATTCTATTGTGATTCTCTAGGAGGGTCTGTCATTCTACAATCTTTGGCCATGTGTCCAAAGTTGTTGCACTTGTAGCATTCCACTTCAGTGCTCAATGATTCAAACCTATTGTCGCTTCTTCTCTATGTTTCACTAGGCCTTCTTGGATAACCATTTTGTGCATGAATTTCAAATTTGTTTCTATTTGTACTATTAGCTATGCAATTTACATATTTATGTCCAAAATTATTACATGCATAGCTAAACCAAAAAATATAGTTCAATACCTAGGAGTTGAAGATATTTTGAAAGGAATTACTCTTCTAAATCCTTCTTTATCTAGAGGCCTACTTGTTTTTTACCGTCGCTAATTTTGAAATCTGAATATTTTAGGTGGAGGAGTGTCCCTGTAATCTTCCCTGTAAAACTTCTTGTCTCCTGTAACCGTCTCTTCATATCTTCTTGGTTTTGTTTCTTGATCTGTAGTTTTGGATCTTGAGCCTCTTTCTGTCTAATTGTATCCTAGTACTGACATATCATGATGTGGCCTCTGACTATTGATAATTTTATCCAAAACCTTTGAGTTGTTCTGCATATTTTTCTGTTGAAGGTCTTTTCTCAATGTGACAATCTCTACTTCCATATTTTCAATAATCATGTCTTTTTCTACCAGCTGTTCTTTGAGTGCTTCTTCGATTCTTTTGTATTCTTCTATTTGAACCTTCAAATCAGTGATCATCTTCTATAGTTATTCATAGTTTTAATTTTGAGTGCATTCTTTCATTTGTAGTTCTTCCTGAAGCTTCTTGTTTTTCTTCTTTTCTCTTTTTATAACTTCTATGGAACTCAACAATTATTCTATGTAGTCAATTTCTACCTCTTCATATTCCTCTTCAATGCTTTATTTATCAGAGTATTCTATTACCATGAGTATAAACTCTTTCTGTCTCACTTTCACTGACTTCATCTTTGTCTGATGAGAAACTATCTTCTTTGGTGCATAAACTTTTCTTGAAGACTTTCTTTTTGGTTCTTTTGCCTTTATATGTTTGTTTTCTATTTGAATCATCTTCTTCATTTATTTTCTTTTTCTTGTGAGGACATTTGTTAGCAAAATGACCCATACCATCACAATTAAAACAAATCAATGGAAACTTACCTTTATATCTATCGTCAATTCCCTTTTTCAGTCTTCTGACAAAGTTGGCCACTTCTTCAGCGTCTTCCAAGATGTCTTTTTTGCTGCTACATTCTTTTTACTTTTTCTTTCCCTTTTGATTTGAATTATTGGATGCTTTGAATGCTACTTCTTTTATACCTAGATTTCCCTATTCAGTTCTCATTTCATAGGCTGTGAATATTCCATGTAGTTTATCCATGCTTATTAAGTCTAGATCTGCTCTTTCTTCTAGTGCTGAGATCTTGTCAAATTTCAATAAAAGAGATCTTAGTACCTTTTGAACAATTATAGATTCATCAACTTATTCTCCCAATCCTATGATTGCATTCACTATTTTATCAACCTATAAGACGTAAGATGCAATATTCTCATCTTGCTTCATCTTTAGTTGTTCGAATTGACCTCTGTAAGTTTGAAGCTTTGTTTCCTTGGCTTTTTCATCTCCTTCATAAATATTCTGAAGTTTGTCCCAAATATATTTAGTGGATCTACAATGCATAATTTTGGAATATACTGAATCACAAATACCATTCATAAGTGAATTTGTGGCTTTGAATTATTTATACTGAGTTTCTTTATATTGTCATTTGTTGGAGGAACTATTGGTTCTTTATATCCATCTACAACTGATTTCCAAACCTCAAATACCTGTGCATGTACATATTTTTTCATCCTTCTACTCCATAATGCATAGTTATGTCCATCAAACTATGGCATTCCATTTTTATACATACTATTTCTCTCCATGAGCTACCTTTTAGTGGTTAAACTGGTTTCTAAAGGAACCTGCTTTGATACCAATTGTTGGATTACTGAGAGGGGGGGTGAATGACTAATAGACCAATTTAATTATTTTAACCACAGTAAGAAAGTGTTATTTATATTTATGATCAATTTAGAATTATCATCCAGTAAGTGCAGAGTAAATAAACCATGAACAATGAACAATCATACACATACATAATACACTAGTATTTTTACATGGAAACCCAATACGGGAGAAAACCACATAATTCTTTTTCATATATGTCATTAAGAATTACATTCATTGGAAGAACCAACTTCCTTTGTTCTCCAACTACAACTGGAAGGAGGCTCTGACCCCTCTATTTTTAGGCTACAACCTAAGGGAAGCTACAACTCCCCAATTCTCTGGCTACAACCGAAAGGAGGATAAAACCCCCTATGTTCTTCGGCTACAACTGGAAGGTGGATACAACCACCTATCATTTCCCCGTCCTGATGCCCTGAAATATAAGTGTCAAATTAAAAAACCACTGCCACATTGTCACTGTGAGATATACCACTGTAAACATGTACCAACTTGTACCACTGACTTGTAGCCAACCTGTACCATTGTCTTGTAATCAACCTATACTTGAACTCAGTCTTTAGCAATCAAAAACTAACATATACTTGACCTATCTATTATGTAGCGCATGTATGTATGCACCCTATCTATACTGCAGCCCACGTGTATTCCTTCTGAAGACTAGGGTTTTCTCTCTCTGAAAAACTCTGACCCTTTGTAGCCTCTGTCACATCAACCTGCAACCTTTCACTATGTCCAAACTATAAATTTTCCCTATGCATACATCCTCATATGTATCCTTTAATCAAATGAATCTATATCTCTCTAGTCATGTTCCATACAATTGTGTATAATCATGAACACGTATAATATCCCTTGCATGAACTAGACATCAAACCCTTTCTGATATGCAAACTCTCAATACATCAACTACTTCATAAATACAAGCTCTCAACCATGTATCACAAAAACCCTTAACCATATGCCAAGAAATACAAGATGAACACTAACAAGATGGATCAATGATAAATATTGATTATACCAACATTGTATTTCTATAGATATGATTTATACAAAAAGTCCCATGCAATCATGAATCTCTCTAGGGAAAATCCTCAAACCCCCATAACCATTTCTCATGTAGAAAACAAAACCCAACTAATCATAGAAATAAGACATACCTTTTGAACCATTAGACAGATTTGTTGTACCTGATCACTATAGAGCTTCCTGGGAGCTTTCTTTCAGACTCTAAAGACCTGACATCTTCATCTTCTCAATTTTTTAGAGATTTATCCTCATGTGCATGCCCTATTATACTTCTAGACCACATACATATGCTCCCTACTCCACTGTAGCCCACATACACCTAAAAAAATAGGGGTTTTTTTAGTATTTCTGAAACTTCAAAGCTTTCACCATCAACCCTTCGTGTTACCTCAGAGTTACCCAAATTCAGATGTATCTATGAGTACCTGCAATAAACCTTACACAATAATAGATATTCAATGTGCTCAATAAGTGCTAATAAGAGATCCTTTCTCTCTTATTTATACTTCCATGTAGCTTCCTCAAGGGGTTACATTCTTACCAACTTAACCCAATTTCCTTCTTTTAGGGATAAGCCCCTTCTAACCACTTTTCCACTTCTAACCCACTTTGCTACAAATATTAAATTCTCCACTTCTAGTTGCAACTAATTTATTTTTAATTATTTTCTTATTGCAACAACTTAACCCATGATTAAATCCTAGTGTCACTCACTTGACTAGTCAACTTCTTCTAGGAGCTTCTATAATAATTTTAAATTCATTGACCTTCTAGATAACTCATGAGGATTTTCCAACTCCATAAGGCCATAAATCTCTAACTGTGAGAAGTTATGTGGCATTCCACATATCACCGGAAATGGAATGACATGCACTATCCATATAGAATAGTATTAACTGTAAATATATTAAACTTCATACCATTATACATAAATAAAACTGAAGTCCATTAACCATACTGTTGGGGCTACTGGAATTTTTTACCGAATTTGCTTCAAGGGTTGACATCAATGAAAACCAACCCAATTAATCAACATCTAGTATGTTGCATGTTCAATTTGTGGTTAATTTATGATGAAAAATGTACTTAATATTATCATAAGAATTAATCATAATATTTGGTCATGGAAAAACAACATGGTTTTAGAGCTATAAAAGATCCCCATGCACAGTAAGGTGAAAAGGAGTTGATATATGTTGTAGCTGTTGGAATATATTGATAGGCTGCAACCCTACAACACTAGTCATAACAAAATATAGAGCTCATACTTAGCCATAGATCAATAGAATAAATGCCACATTCTTTGAAGAAGGGTCAAGGGCATTCTAGGACAACTACACCCCTAGAAAAGAATCACTACCCTAGCCACAAAAATGGAAGAACCTTAAAGGGATGTTGCAGGCCCTAAGGACCTAACCATGCATCTTCAGAAGTAGATGAAGGTCTTAAAATACCTCAACCTCAGTACTATTGAGGACCAAACCCTGCAACAAATATTAGAATCTGGAACGAAGGACTTAAGAGGCCATTTAAGCCTAGTCATAGACTCCATCAAGCCTCTAACAACATGTCGCATTAGATATTGTGAAGACAAAGGATGAGAAGATATAAGACAAGACCGAGATCTACCAAAGTTAAAAAATAGACTTATGAAATATCACAAACATCAGAAAGAATGTTTGTCATCCTAGCATTGGTGGAACCCTTGTTGATTATCATTAGAAAAATGAGACAAAACTCTTAAGGGATAAGATTGAATACTATAAGAACAAAAAATTACTAAGAATATTGGTTGTTACTCTTCCTCTCTTAACATATATATGATTCGATCTTGTCATCATATTATAGACCAAATTGTGAGTCATTAACACAAATCTATTTTGAAAATCTATACTGGTTGGCACTTATAAGTTAAGGACAAGAATGGTCAACATGTTGCCAAGCATAATGATCATAATGACAACCAATATTGACTGACCTTGCAATCTACTATAATAAGAGATTGTTTATAGTTGAAAGGCAACAAATAAATTTCATCATTACTACTTGTGTCATCTACAAATTTAGGAAACCCTTAATTCTAGATTTGAATTCAAGTTGTAACAATTTTGAGTATTAGCAGGAGCTAAAAGGATAGCTACAATAGTGTGTTTGGAATTGTTTTGAATGTCAACAATGGAGACGACCTTGATAAGCTAAAACAATCATATCAATTTGGATCACCAATAGAAGGGAAGGATTGTTAATATGTGATACTCTCATATTAGTTACAAAGTAAAGGTTGATGCAGAATTTTTCAAAGACTTCTATGGTGCAAAGTGTTGGATTACTGAGGGGTGGGGGGTGAATCAGTAATAGAGAAATCTAATCCTTTTTAACAATAAAATGCAAGTGTTATATCAATGTAGCATTATCATCCAATAGTTGCAGAGTAAACAAACAATGAACAAATGAGAAATCATACACATACACAATACACCGGTGTTTTTATGTGGAAACCCAAAGCGGGAGAAACCACATAATGATTTTTCTTATATTTCTTTAAGAATTACATTCATTGGAAGCACCAACTTCCTTTGTTTTCTAGTGCCAATAGGAAGGAGGCTCCAACCCCCTAGTTTCTCAAGTTACAAACTGAAGGAAACTCCAAATCCCAAACTCTCTGGCTATAACCAGAAGGATTCTACAACCCCCTATGTTCTTCGGCTACAACCGAAAGGTGGCTACAACCACATGTCCTTGCCCCTTCCAACTGCCCTGAAATATAAGTAGAATGATGGAACCAATATCACACTATCATTGTGAGATATACTACTATAAACCTGTACCAATCAACCTGTACCATAAATAAGTGCATCAACCATGCACCAACCTGTAATAAGCCTGTACCATAAACAAGTGCATCAACAATGCACCAAAATATACCTCAACCTATAATCATCTTGTACCATAAACAAGTGCATCAACCATGCACCAACCTGTACCTTCAACGAGTGCATCAACCATGCATCAAATATGTACCAATTATGCATGAAATACACATAAACTATGACTCATCAAGATGTACCAACATCATCAACTATACACCTCATGTATGTGCCAACTCATCAACTACTTGTCTCAATCATGTACCCAACATGTACCTCAA
>JZKD02S1443787.1:184354-196737 GCA_000966675.3 Picea glauca
CCTCTTATTTATACTTTCATGTAGCTTCCTCAAGGGGTTACCTTCTAACCATCTTAACCCACTTTCCTTATTTTAGGGCTAACCCACTTCTAACCACTTTTCCATTTAGTAATTTATCCATTAACTTTATTATTTAAATAATTTATTTTGTATCCACTTTGACTTATAGTACACTCATCACTTCACTTTTTTATTTAAATTACCTTCTAGCCATCTTAACCCACTTTCCTTATTTTATGGCTAACCCACTTCTAACCACGTATCCACTTAGTAATTTCTTTATTAACTTTATTATTTAAATAATTTATTTTGAATCCACTTTGAATAATAGTACACTCATCACATCACTTTATTATTTAAATAATTTCTTCTTTGCAACCACTTTGACTACTTTGACTTTTTGGGGCTTCTAGATGACTCATGAGGGTTCTCCAACTTCACATGGCCATAACTCTCTAACCGCGAGGAGTTATGTGACGTTCCACATACCATTGGAAATGGCATGACATGTACTATCCATACAGAATAGTCTTTCCTGCAAATATATCAAAAATCATACCATTATCCATCAAACAAACTTGGGTCAATTACCCAAACCTTTGTGCTACCAAAATTTGCTACCAAACTTTCTTCAAGGGTTGACATCAATGACAACCAACCCAATTAATCAAAAATATCCCCCTTTGGCATTAATGAAAAAACTCTGATGCAATATTGAAGTCATATCACTCATGCTCCCCCTATTACCATTGCTCCCCCTGAAACCATGCCTCTATGCTCTTTCTCCAAGAATATACCTTTGCATCTGATAAATATCTCCCCCTTTGTCATCAACAGAAAATGTATCTTTCTATCCAGGGTTTCTCCCCCTACTGAACTCTTCCTAAAATTGATCTCCCAACCTGAAATGTCTTCTTTATGGTGCTTCCTTGTGTAAATCTAAGACATATAATATCATCATTCAATATCATTCATTTTGGAGTAGAAATTATTCCGAGTCTCTGGCGAAGATACTCAAAGGCTTCCCTTGGAAGCGATTTTGTAAAGATGTTTGCCACTTTTTCTTTTATGCCCACATATTAAACTCTGATTTTCTTCTCTGTAACCTATTCTCGTAGAATGTGATACTACTACAGGTGAATCCTCCTGTGGACAAGTGGGTTCCCTCTTGGTATATAAACCCCTAAAACCAAGACAGAAAGGGTGATATCATTAGTCACTGACATCCTTTTAGATCTAATTAAGATAATGAATGAAGAGGAAGAATATAAGTGTACCTTTTTAAATGGCATTTGTCCTTGCAAAGTCCAAGTTGAGCTTCAATCCCAAGCTCCTCGATAGGTCCTGTAGAACAAATAAAGATACACCAAACTTACTATTCTACTGAGATTAGCTCAAATACAGATTGATCTACTAAAGACAAGTTCATGTGGAACAGACATAAACTTGAAAGAAACATGCCAAGCATGTATGTATATTAATGAGAACAAATGAAGATTACTTACAATCCTTTGATGAAGGTGCAACAACTTCTTCCAGCTCTCCTTGTCCAACCCCTTTGCTCAAGTAATCTACATTGATTATGCTTCAATGGAATCTCACTTATGGGATCATAAGTTTGGCATAATTCTTAATCTCCATTTCTGTACCGTATGTTGCCTATGAGATCATAGGTTTCATACCTTCAATATTTTCCTCTCCCTTTCACCATGAGAATGCCTCCTTATATAAGCCTGTAGAGGCCCAATCACTTGAGATATCTTTGGAATAAGTTCAGGATTCCTCTCCTTTAGTTGTGAATCTTCTCTAAGATCATGCCTTGAACTCATATTCGAATCCAACCAACTTTAGAGATTGAGGGGATTCTTCCCTAATTTATCTCAAAAGACCAAAATTCTCTTAGGAAGGGTAGCGCTCCCCAAAAAGGGTGCACAGAGTGTTTCAATGCTCCCCCAAAGAAGGATATGGAGCACCGATGCTCCCCAACAATGGGTAGAGGAGTGTTGCCTTCCCAAACTAATTTTTAAGTAGTTTTTTCAGTGGCAAAAGGATTGTACTCCTTGTCAAGTGATTTCTCCTCTTCAAAACTAGTCTTTGAGGTGTCTTAAGTGTCCTTATTATGTCGTTAGAGGCACGACGTAGGAAAGATGGCAATATGATGTTTGTGACACTTGTGTTCAAGATACGACACTTGTGGACAAGATGCGACACTTACAACACTTGTAATGATGACACTTGCGACACTATTGAAGTGAGTAATTTTGATGTGTAACAAATACTTTATTGGAATGTGCTTTGTCTTTGAGTGCATCACCAAGTTCTTTGAGATACTGATGGCACTTGTATTATCACAATATATTGGAATGGGATCATAATACTCAACCTGTATATCTGTCAAAGTTTGTTTCATCCATAGAACCCAAGTACAACATCATGTTGTTGCAATATACTCTGCTTTGGCTCTAGATAAGGATACTGATGATTGTTTCTTTCTTAGAAAAGATACTAAACTCTCACCCAAGTAGAACGCTTCTCCATTGGTGATTCTTCATTCATTAATGAAACCTACCCAATCTACATCTGTGTAAGCAATAAGTGATATATCCTTTCCTTTTGGAGACCATAAAACAAACTCTTTTGTTCCTTTGATATATCTGAAAATCCTCTTCACTGTTAATACATGTGATTCCTTTGGTGTTGCTTGAAATCATACCAACTGTCTAACTGCCTGCATTACATCTAGTCTAGATGTTGTCACATATAGTAAGCTACCAATCATTGATCTGTATTGCATGTGGTATGTAGACTTTGAATCATCATATTTTCTCAACTTGCAACTAGTTTGCATAGGAGTGGTAACTGGTTTGCAATCTTCGATTCCGAACCTCTTTATTGTTTCTCTGATATACTTAGTTTGATAAATAAAAATTCCTCGGTTTCTTTGATGTATCTGAAGACCCATAAATAAGGATAGTTCTCTTAGTAAAGACATTTCAATTTCATTCTGCATTTCCTTTGAAAATTTCTAGATTAACCTTGATGTAGAGGTTGTTCTTTTCACTGGAACCCTTCTTCTCTTTTGCTTCTTCTTCATAAAGATGTTCCATTGAATCATTTTCTTCTTCTTTTAATTCCCATCCACTTGTTTCATCAATTATTACATTGATGCTTTCCACAACTTTGTTCAACCTCAGACTGTAATACTTGTATGCTTTCCTTGTACTTGAGTAACCAACAAGTACTCCTTTGTCCACACGAGAGTCAAAATTTCCCATTCTTCCATCTTCTCTTTTGATGTAGCATTTTCTTTCAAATACTCTAAAGTGATTCACATTTGCTGGTATTCCTTTCCATAGCTTGTAGGGATTTTTGTCATTGTTGTTTATGAGCATTACTCTATTTCGAATGTGAAATTTTGTATGCACTACATGTGTCCAGAAATAACTTTCAATTTGGAATCCATTAGCATTATTCGAACCATTTCCTCTGTAATTGTCATCCATGATAATGTTCCTTTGTCTCCGAACCACTCTCTGAACCAATCTATGAATCCATGCTCTCATCCACTATCATATATCTGTCCAAACCTGCTAAGTGTTCTTACGAATCCATATTTTTCCATAATAATGATCCATTTATCACTATACTATCATGAAGTCTTTACTAATATAACCGATTGTACTTAGCTAACTGACTACTCTAGATCTATCTACTCAAAATTTTCAGGTTGCTCGAGGGATGGTTCTTTGGTCTATCACAACTACCGCATAGACTCCCCCTATATAATATTCATATTACCTGGGAGTATAGAAGTTGGATGGCTTAGAACACTTCCTACTCTGATGTGTATTCATCATCATCTTCATTGGTAGATTCATCATTTTTCTGAGCTATAACTTCTTTCTTTCTGTATGTGGATTCATATTTCACTACAATGCCTGAAAGTACAATCACTTGAACCTGTTCCTTATTTACCTATCCTTCTTTTCTTTTAGCTATTTTCCAAACGTTTCTATATATGACATATTTCTTTTTCTCTGTAGAATTTTCTTCATCTCGTTTTATTCTCAATATTGCGATCTTTGGGACCTGGTCTTTGTTCATCTGTTCTTCGTGTTTTCTTATCCATACTTTCTTATGTCTGATATCAATGTTCTCTTTCATGGACGTATCGATCATGCTTCTACAATGACTAGCTATGTGTCCATATTTATGACATTTGTAACATTCAATGTTACGTGGGGCCACATAGGCATTTCTTTCTTGAACATTTATTTTATAATCCATACAATCTGCAACCTTATGTCCAAAATTAGTACAATAAAAACAATGACCATAAAAGAAATTTTCATACTTGGGAGTGAGTGATATTCTTTGTGGTGTAGTCCTTCTAAATTTCCTCCTTTACTGATCATGATCATGTTTGAAGCTTCTTTGTGGCTTGAACATGGATGGTCTTCTTGAAGATGTGTCTTCAATAGTTTTCTTAGATTTTGGTTGACCATGATTCATTCCTTTGAGTAGTTCTTCATAACTATTTATATTTTCTTCATTCTTATTTTCTAGCAACCTAGAGTGCTTCTCTTCATTCTCCATAACTGTTATAGCCCTAAATTTCTCTACACATCCATACATGGACTTGGCGCTCTAACTTGCATATTTTCCCAAAGCACTGATGAGTAACTCTTCTTAAAAAACCATTTTTTACAAGATGTACATGCCCTGCACTGTTACTTCCTGCATACATACGCTTGCTGCACCACTACATCTCATGTACATACACATGTTTCACCACTACAACCCATGTATGCTTGCAAAAGTTGCAAAAAATAAAAAGTTGCAAGGAATTCACTGAATTTCACAAGCTATTTGAGGTTTCCCAACTAATCCACCTGCTATAGCCTGTCACTCAACCGAATAACCATCCTTTTGGCATATAAAAGGAGTTTTTGGGGTCTCATTTCATACCTAAGCATAAGAACAATGAAACTCTGTCTAATTTCACTTCCCCTCCTTGCCCAAGATATTGCTTCCTTTTGTGAGAAATTTCCTTAACATTCCCTCATCATCCCCTTCTTCCTCCATTCATCCCATTCCCTCCTATAGAAGATATCAGAAGGTTGACATAATAAGTTCATACAAGGTGCACTTGGAGCATGGTAAATAGGAGCTTGGACCAGGTTCACAGAATGGTGGCTGACTTAGATTGTAAAGGTATAATATTTGTGTTATGAATAAAAGAATTACATTTTCCTATCCCAAATGATGGTCTCTTGAATACTTTTATTGATTCATTCTTGACATTCTAACATATAACCCTAACTTATATATGGAATAGAATTCTTGTAGTTCTTTGTTTGTCAATATTTGGATGCAGGTCATCCCTGGGAGGAGACATGCAGTGAGTGGAACTGCCAAGCGCAAGGAGATCATCACCACACGTGGGATTAGAGGTATAGTTACCCGATCTCCTTTCTCTTTTCTTTATTTATATTAGTTTTGGTATGTTTGGGGTAGTATAGAGAATTGATTAGGTTTTAGATGGTTATTCTCTCTATCTACATATTGAACCCTGATGTAGTTAAAGGGGGGTTATTTACTGTTAGCAGAACCGACGAGCATATTGGGGAGAGCCTCTAGGGTTTTTTAGGGGATTTTGGGTTGTTTGATTGGTTTGTTTTTCTTTTCAAGTTTATTTGAGTTTTCTGAGTTTGTAAAGGGAATTTGGTCACCTTAAAGTGCAATGCCAGTTGTACCTTCCCTGTAAGACTGTCTGATCTTTTCTTTTTTTGAAAGATACAAAGGTGTACGACCCCTTTTTGAGTCATCCCGTGTACATATGTTCTCTAATCAGTAAACAGCCCGCATACATACATGCTTTGCTCAATAAAATACCCACGTACATACATGCTCTGCTCAGTAAAATAACCACATACATACGTAGGCTACTGATGCAACAACCTACGTCTCTGTTTCAAGAATTGTTTTGAAAAAGAGAAAGTTTTCCTCTTTCCTGATTGAGGTTCACACTTCTCAGGGTTTTCTTAGATTAGTCCAGAGTCTCTGTTTATAGCTATAGCCTAGGTATAGGTTTTATTTTACTTGTTTTCTTAGTCTTCTTGTGTTTTCTATCACTTTTAACTTATTTTTAGCTTGAATTTTAAGAAAAATGAGTTGCATCATGAATCATGCATTCATCAATTTATTTTATCATCTTTTGTTAGTTCTTCTTTGATTGGAAGAAAATATAAAAAAAAAACCTTAGTTTGTTAGGTCTCTTCATTTATTTGCATTTTCTTTGCATTGTTATTTGAAAAATAAAAAGAAATTAGCATAGTGTTGTGTTTTCTTCTCATCTTGAAAGCATTTCAAAAGAAAAATAAGAAAGATAATCTTTCTTTGCCAGTGTTCTTATAAGTTTCATTTTTTGCAAGAGTCTTAACAACAACAGTTTCACTACCATACCTTGTGAGTAAATCAAGCCTTTAAAAAGAACGCTTAATCTAAAATACACTATAATTTTTTGTTTGTAGGGTTCACAAACTAGTTTAGAGTTTTATGGCCTTGAATTAGGTTTGGAGAGGAAACTCTTCAAGGTCACATTAAATCAAACATTGGAGTCTGAGTTAGGGAGTGTTTAAGTCTAGTGTCATAAAAGTTACCCGGGACCCCCCTCTAACACAAGGGATAAACATGAGCTCGCATGAGGAAAGCAAACATATATAACTCCTCCAAAGTCAGACTAAATGTAGTGGGGAATACATATTGAGGATCTACCTCAGGAGTAATACCGACTACATTTTCCTACAGATCTTCGTGGACCTTGAATCCATTCGATATCCTCTATTGTCTTCTGGACCATTTTCTCTCGATACCCTTTATAGGCTTCAGACTTTTTATCCTGCTCGTTGTGATCTACCCGACTGTTGACTGTACTCGCCTGGTGACTGACTGCAAGATGGAAACCTAGTTGCCCATATTCTAGGGACTTACATAGGTGATTGCGGGGGTATACCGTAGTACCTGGGGAAAATGTCAAATCGTGATTTGCAGAGTATACCCAGAGGGTTATTCTATGTTTGAGTTGCACTCACACCGGTTAGTTGCTCTACATTCAATTGGCATAACTGTCCTTCCTACTAGTTATTTGACTACTTGATTTATCATTAGGAAACTTTTAATGTGTGCTCTGTGCTCCCTAGTTTTCCATAGTGATTTAGTTAGTCATTGCTTATGGTCTCTAACCTAAGGTGGTAGACCTTCCACTCTGTTGGTCGTGAGGAATTTCTAGTCTTCCTCTTAGAAACATGGAGTTGCCTCTATATAGGCGTTGTTTTTATACCACTGGTTCGCCAGAGTTAGTGTGTGAGACTTTTACAGACATGAAAAATCCTGCAAGGGGAGAACCTGTGCATAAGATATTCATGGCTAAAGTTCCCTGTGATACCAACCAAGGAATCCCTTCAAAGTGGATTTTTGTGCTTTTCATTTTTTCGGAAACATTGGTGTCCCTTTGATGGCCACTTTGTACATTCATGGGTTGGATGTGGGACTACTGGTTTGGTTGGGTACCATTCCAAATGTCTCGAATTCTCTTGATGCTTCTCAGTTAAGCACCTTATGTCATGGGAATCATGTTGATGTTCCTTCGTAAACAAAGTCTTCTCCTCCTCCTTCTCCCGTCTCTGGTAAAAGTATAGCTACTAGTAACCAAAATTCTAAACGAAATAGAAAGAGGAAGAATAGGAAGAAGAAGTCACCAACTTATGCTAGTCATGTTGGAGAGTTGTCAACAACCGATGCGAGTCATGTTGGGGGAAAAATTCCAGACACTGCTAGACATATTGGTGTTATCACATGCTAATTTGTATTAATTTTTCCAAATCATCTTGTCCTTGTGTTATCTTTCCACTAAGATTTTAAAACTTTTTAACCAACTCCATCAAGCTCCCATCACCTAAATCCTTCACTTGAATAATCATCCAAAATAGCCATGTCCTCCATGAGTCAAAATTGGCAAATATCTCAAACCTATATCTAGCCTTAATGTGTATCTAAATCCCTCGGTTCCATCACTTCATTCATTTTTACCCTTATTATCATATTCCCATTGGAAATTAAAAATATTCCTTTTATTAATCTTAAGCTCTCTTATCCTATCCAAAAATTCATGTGATGAGCCTCATATGCCCAAAGTCCTTAGAAAAATGGAAAAGGGTTTATTATTATTAATATAAATATTTTTATATTAAAATATTTATATTAATATTTAATCCAATATTTAATTCATGATCTCACGTCAAATCATGGGAACGAAGCTCAATTTTTAATATTGAAAAGTCAAAGGGTGTATGGAGGGCACATATACATTTCGGGGGTTGAAAGTAAATGGGGGTTAATTTTTTAAGGTGAGACGAAATCGAAACTACCGGGTTTTAAGTTGGACTACGTGTGCTTAAATGATGCATTTTGGGCGTAAGAGTGGTGTGGTGTAAGACGACTCCTCCCAAGCCCGAAATAATATTGCAACCATTTATTATATGGTTTATGTGCAACATATTTTCCAGGAGTGAGTTTCAATAATAATCATGGAATTTCCAATCAATGAAATTCTTCCTCACGGTGAAATTTTTTTACAGAGGTAAAATTCAAATTTTACAAAGCAAAGAAATTAATGTTTATTGCTATGGAAAAAAATCGTAAAGAAGAAAATGTACTTCAACGAAATATTTGGACAATTATTTATCCAAGGTTTTTACATAAGTAAAAAGGGAGGATAAAGGGATACTTTCATAGTTTACCAAGATGGTTTCAAAGACATGGTTTTCAAAACCATGGGAAACAAACTAGTAAATAGTTTTCACAATGAAATGGTAAATTGGGCAAAACAAGACATGGTTTTCAAAACCATGGGAAACACACAATAAATGGTTTTTCAAAACCATGAGCATGAATTAAATTATGCAAATTTAATTTTACAGGATAAAAAATATTTGGGAATTATTTTTATTCAAATATATTATTCCCAAATATTTAAGGAGAATATGGATAAATAAAATTAGATTTGAAAAAAACACAAGTGACTTACAGGATGATTTCCGGATGAACTATAATGATTTTTCAAAATTCAAAGGAGGCTAATGTCAAGCGTAGACCCTGGAACATTAACCTTTTTCATTTTTCACATAGATGTCATGGATTGGGAGATTCAAAGGAATCTTGGAGCCATATATTTCAGTTATGATTTCATGTTCGAGACATGTTTTTGTGACATGTATTTCAGCTAGTTGTAGATGAACTTCAAGAAAATGAGAGAGGTTTTTCTTCAGAACGATATTATCTACAAAAACTGTTCTCATTTTTTACACAAATTTTATGGTTTGAGAATTATAAGTGGCGTTTTGAAGCCTATTGTTTCTCTTGAAAAATAGGAGATGAGTTAAAACGTGTCATGTTCTATTTGTAACTATTTATATTTTGGGAAAGGGGTTGGAGTTCAAAGTTGTGAACTGGAAAGGGGCCTTTAGTGCTATATATTTCATTGTAAAAGAGTAGAGAAAGGGGGGACTTTCAACCAAGAAGGCGAAGGGACTGTGTGTAAATTTATTAGAATGTCCATATGAATTAATACCGTAGTACAATACTCTTTGATAGACGAGATTCATCACGGTGTATTATTTAGTGTGTTTTCCTCTAGTTCACATTCATTCCATTTATGTTATTTCTTCTAAGCATAGCCATGAGTACATGATTGGAATTCATCCTTGATAGATGCTCCTTTCATATGGTAAATGCAATTGTTGTGTTTAATGATTAGAGGTCCATAATTCATTCTCTGTTAAGTTCTTTGTTCATTGTAGTCAACCTTATGTTATTTCTTCTAAAGTTAAAATTGATAATTCATCTTTGTTTGATGCTCTTATTTGTAATGGGATTTTCTCTTTTCTATCTTGTCATCATTTGAATACTATTTATTGCTGAAGGATATGCTTACTTTTCCTTTGTTCCCTCAGGAGTACATTAGTTGTATTAATATTCATAGTATATCTTAGGATTTGACCCCATTGACCGTTGTTTTCTTCCTCTTGTTTTTCCTACTAACCCTTTTAAAAACCTAAACAAACATATCCTATTGCAGAATCTGACCTCTGTATGCTCATTGCCAAATCATTTTTGAGTATTTTCAGTCTTTACATGTCTTAGCACTCAGTAATTTCTTTGGGTTGTATCAACAAAATCCCTGAGGTGAATGTTTCAACCAACTTTAGATTGTATTCTGACCTATACAACCAGGGAGGGCTCTCTCATATGTCTAATGATTGGTAATAACTCAAATATTTCATCAATAAATGCAAAGAGGTCAGATTCTGCAATAGGAAAATTTTATTTTTGTTTTAAAGGGATGGTAGGACAGGAAAGAGAGAAGGTACCATTGGGAAATGGAGTCAATTTAAGAAAATGATAGAAACAAATGACTTGGTGACTGAACTTGAGAGGATAAAGGTTAAGTAACCAACATTCTCCAGTTAAAAATCATTGTATGTGGAAAGGGGAAAACAAACTTGAAGTAACTCAGAGCATCGCTAAGGATGAATTTAGAGTTAACTTAGAGGAAACAAAGTTTGTCTAAATGGTGCGAATCTAGAGTGTTGTGTAGCGAATCCTAGATTTGAAATTGCGTTCCGATTCACACAGAAAATAGACATGAATAAAATAATACATGAAGTACGTACGCAAAGAAAAGGAAACAATACATCTAACTTCTACAATTAGAATCTTCTCGTCAAAGCTTTAGGACCTTTGCATTAAATTTAGATCGAGCTCAAAGCTACATTCAATAATCACCGTCTACACTATTTTTTCCAACCAACCCCTTTTACATGAAAACGATCCCCATATATAGAAAACTAATGTCACCCTTGGCTGCTGGGGTCAAACTACTCTCTCTTAGAATAATGGATCTGATTTCTTTGAAAGAGAACAACAACTTCAACAAATTTACTAAAAATAGAAAACCTGACTTTGCCAAATCGTAATCATAACCAAAATATTCTTTACAATAATTGATCATGAGCAAAATTCAACCATATGGTTGTGATAATTCATCATGTGCATTTCTGGACACTCTGTCACCCCTATACAACAAGTC
The DNA here is from genome assembly GCA_000966675.3 of Picea glauca. Taxonomy (NCBI): domain Eukaryota; kingdom Viridiplantae; phylum Streptophyta; class Pinopsida; order Pinales; family Pinaceae; genus Picea; species Picea glauca. The sequence continues at coordinate 195,504 of JZKD02S1443787.1, forward strand.
TGCTACATAATAGTAACCTATAGTAAAAATGCAGTGGATTGTGCAACAAAATGGAAAAACAGGCGTTAAATATGACATCATTTATCACTAATAAAAAACTATTTTTGAAAACTGAGAGAGTATTTTTTATTTAATATCGTTATAAAGAAAAACCACTCTCAGTTTCTTGAAATTCATCTCTAGCTGTCTGGAATACGTGTCACAAAAACATGTCTCAGACAAGAAATCATGAAAACTGAAACATAGGGATCAAATATTCCTTTGAATCTCCCAAAATATGAAATGTTTTTCAAATATGAGAGAGGTTTTTATTATTTTTTTTGTCCTAAAAAAAAACCTCTCCGGGATTTTCAAAATTCCTCTTCGGTTGGTCAGAAAGTGATCTTGAAGTTTACCACTAAACCAGTCATTTGCACAACACGACTTGTAGCCTGTGTGCAAGAAAATCCTCTGCATGAAAGCATCCTTTGCGTGACAGAATCCATTGCATGAAGAAATACACTGCATGATGACATCCTTTGCCTGAAAACATTCACTGCGTGATGAAATCCACTGTGTGATGACATCCTCTCCATGACAACATCCTATGCACGACAAAATCCTATGCGTGACAAAATCCATTGCACGACAAAATCCACTACGCGATGAAATCCTTTGCGCAACAACATCCCATGCACGACGAAATCCACTGCATGATGAAATCCACTGTGCAATAGAATCCTTTGTGTGGTGAAGTGCTCTGCGCAACACATAGCAAATTTTGCAACGCACAATTGCAAATGAAAATGGAAATAATAAATGATAAGCTTCCTTTTGAAACTGACCCTTGGTGATGTTAGATGATTCTAGGCATAAAAACAATATGGGTGTTGTTAGGACCACATATTGTACCCTTTTTGCCCATACTTTTTGCCATTGTTATACCCTTCATCACTAATGTTTAGACTCATAATATCACTACATCTGATCATTCCAAGGTATATAAGGTCCTTTCTCATTATTATATGCTTAATCTGATTTTCATAATACTTTACATTACTTTTTGACCTAACCATTGATTAGAAGTTCATAAGTGTCCATATTTGCAGAATAGTATTCAAGGCCGATGCTGAAACACAAAACTATCCAAAGGCGTTGTTGAACCAATGCTGAAACACGGAAGCTGCTACACAATCCGAGAACGCACATGCTGAACACGGAGCTGCTACACAGTCCAAGGATGCATGTGCCGAAA
>JZKD02S1443787.1:240647-270376 GCA_000966675.3 Picea glauca
ATAATGATTTCCCTCTATGGCCCCAGTTCAAATTAAGAAGAGGTGTTAGAATTATTGGTGTAATATTCACATGTGGCCACGACAAACTCATATGTATCGTTAATGTATTTGTGATTATAGATAAGACCATCCTTTAATAAATTATTATCATTTATTCTAATACTATGGATTGGTTAAGTCCAACCTAGTCAAACTTGTACACGTAGGCTTTGTTAGCTCCCAAAATGAATCAGTCACTATGGTTTCATTTTGTGGTTGATAGCATGGTTATTGGTAGTTTTCTCCATTTTATTTTAAGTTCTTCTAGTGGAAAAACTTAGGTTTTTAATTCATATCTTAGAAATAAGATGATCCATAAAGGTCTTTTCTTTAAAATTTCACGAAAACACTTTCAATAGCTAACGCGTGTTTCAATGTTAATGATTAGCTGGTGAAAACAGTGATTTTCAATAGTTAAGGAGCATTTCCCCACGGACTGTTAGCTGGTGAAAGCGCGAAACATCTGTGTTTTCTCCATGTTTTCAAAAATCAAAAGATGACATGCTCAACACATGTCACATAATCATTGTAAGGCACTGGTGAAAGTGGATAATGATGAAGATTCAGTTTTGCATGTCTAAATCGGATTTCAAAGTGGATCGTGTTCAGAAATGCATGCTTCATGAGATAATGGCGCTGGAGATGGAGAATTCAAATCCATCATCACAGGTAAAGGAGTGGTACTACTCAGCTGGTGACATCAAATCGACAGCTCATATCCCCAACACACATCATCCATAGGCATATGATATGTTTTCATTTTTGAAAGACACCACCGAGAGTTTTCACCAGTGCCAAACCTCAGCTCAAACAACAGATTATAGTGCTTTTGTGTGCCAAATTGTCTGGGGTTTCGAATTGCAAGTGGCAAGGAAATGAAGTGGTTCATTGTTAAGGAAAAAATTAGACAGTCTATCCTTTCTACAAGCACATCTAGAGGTGCAAAAACAATTCTCAGACACAGGTTGCATGGGATATGTTGAGAAGTTACAGAACGACTGTCACCAAACAACAGTTGAAGTGTTTTATAAATCATACGATGGAAATAAAGCATGTTTCGGGTCTTTAGAAATCATAGTTGATGAAGCCTCCATTTCTACAGCGACCAACTTACCTAGATCATGCCAAAGTTGGTTCAAAACAACAGCAACCAAGAACCTCAATTTCAGAGCATATCTTAAGGAAGAATTCAGAAATGATGCATGGAAGAAAAGCATGCAAGTTTCTCATTTGGAGGATGAGTGGCAGGACTTGTTCAAGGGAATCCAACTCTCAAAAGGCAAGTATGACAAGCTGATGCTATACCATTTCAATCTCTTAGACCATTTTACAAGGAAAACTCTCCTAAATTTACCTTTCTTCTTGCATAAAAGCCTAACTAAAGTCTGTAAAAAGATTAGGGCTAAACCTTTAAGTATGAAAAACACCCTTTGTCATTTTGACCTAATCAAATTGATAATCCTAGAGGAGCTAAGACAAAGAGGAAGGACTTGGCAACATTTTCTTTTTTGGGAGGGCTTTGAAACCCAAACTCAGCCCATGAATGAGCAGAAGAGAGTTGGAAAAAGGCAATTAACTCCTTAGAGAAGCTCGAGGAAGAGCAGAACTCTTCCAGGACCACCAGAAGATAGGATTTCTGGTGTAAAGTCTCATAGGTTAAAGAAAAATTTAGATTTTGAAACTACTATAGAGCAGCCTACAGAAAAGAAAACAAATATCTTAAATCTACCATACACAGACTTAGAAACAGAGCCAGAGCAAGAAGATGAAAGCCCATCCGTTAAAAGCCCTGAACACTCCATGGAATTTTCACAGGATTGTGAGACTTTTACTCCCACTGATGAAGGTGAAACATCAAAGAGAAAAGGGTCAAAGAAATCACAGAAAATCAAGCAACTTAAAGAAGTGATTGCTCAAGAGGAGGTTTTAGAAAGAGTAATTAAGGAGAGATACAAAACTTTGTCTGATAATTTCACAAAAACAAATGTTGCATTTGAAAAGTTGGCTCGTAAAAGTGTCAAGGACAAGAAGAGGAAGAAGAAAATCACCAAATATTATAACATTCTATGGTGGTTAGCAAAACACCTTAAGAGGAAGATTAGAAAATTGAAGCAGAAACATAAGTCACACCCAAATATGCAAGTGGTAGCCTAGGTTGTTGTGAATATGCAAGGAGATAAAGCAGAGACATGCTGATTTTTTAATAAAACAATAGTTTTGGAGGTGAAAGTTCCTTTTTGGCCAAGGCAGAGCTTTCACCATCACAAAGGGTTAATTTACGACCAGTTAGCTGGTGAAAGACAGAGCTTTCACCAGCTAACCAATGAATCATAAAGCAAGTTAGCTGGTGAAAGCACAGAAAGAATTTTTGAAAGCTAAAGATGGAGCAGGGCGATTTTCAAAGGATTTAAAGAGGTTCCAGACCATTAAAGGGTTAACTACTTTGTCAAAAAATACTCAGCATCAGAGATTCATGGAGATTTTGAAAACCACATGCTAAATCGGTCTCCTAAAGTTTCGACTATGAGTAATTGAAGAAATCCAGCTACAAAGACAAGTGCCTTTACCTTTTTCATGACATAATAGATTCCAGAAGATGATGGAGTACATATGTCAAATTTTGATATGGAAGACAATTCGAATGCTAGCCTAGCCACTAATCTTTGTTATCGATTGTCTTAGTTAATTTGATTTGCTATTTTTAGATACAGATCCAAGTTTTTAGGATATTAAAAACTGATTGTAAAAGGATATAAATGCATAGATTTTCTAAGAGACAAGGGTTCAAACTGGGAATACATTTTTGTGCTACTGTATAGACTCTTATTGCATAATAAAATTACGGTCTTCTTTCGCTTTCAATATCAGAAATATTCACATTTCCTTTTCTGTACTTTATTTCAGTTTATCTTAGCTTATGAAGACTGTCATCTCTTTATTGAGCTCATAGACTTGAAGTGAAGGATTTATTTCTATCTTTCATTAATCCCTACATCTAGTTGTATTTGGCAATCAAGATTAGTGTTCTTCATCCTCTCCTTTCAAATTACTTGATCTGATTATTGTTTCCTGAAAGAACTGTTACTTTTGAATGTATGATGAGTTGTCTATCACATTAATCATTGAAGATCCCATTGTTCCAAGAATACCTACACATTATTCTTAAGTTACCAAGCATCCTTAGTCTACAACCCTAAGGAGTTTCTTGGAGTGATAACAAATTAGCGTTGTTGCCGGGGAAATGAAATTTAAGCTCTGCTTTCCTGGGATATGACACAGAGCTGATCTTTGATGATAGAAAAAGATTAAACATTTTAGTTCATCCTGGCTCCTAAGAGGATCAGTACTAGGGCAAATCCTCAAGAATCACCTATCACACCAGTGTCCAATCCAGAACTAATTCTCAGGAAAGGAAAGACAATTCAGGGTCAAGCTTCAAAATCAAATACAAAAGGTAATCCTCTTTTCAGTTCTGGAAAGTCTACTACAAAAAAAATTGAATCCTTTTCAAAGAGTATTGATGAAAAAACAACTATAAATACCGTAGAAGAACAAACTCTTTTTGATCAACAAGAAAATACCAATGATGATAAATTGATAGATTCAAATTTGATTGAAAAAACATCCAAGACTTTAGAAAGAAGTCATAGTTCTTCTTCTCTTGAGTCTTTTCATTCTCAGCAACAAGAAGATCATTTAAACATTTATACTAGCCTCCTTGCTTTTGAACATCTTCTCCAAGAGCTATCTGCTAAAGGTGAAGAAAACTTAGCTGGACAGCTTGCAAATTTTTATAGAGCCTCATATCAGACCTCTTTCCCATTAGAAGATTCACCTCCTTCACATTCCTCCAGTGTTGAAGACTCGAAAAAGAAACCATCACTTTTCTCACCTCTGACAGTTATGGTTGCACCACCTCCTTTGACGAAGATTTAACAAATCCTAGCTGCTAGGTATGCACCACTTATATTGCCAAACCCAGTATGAACCATGCCAATGGGAGACTATCAGAAGTATATGCCCAAATTCACAAGTGAAGGCGATGTGTCCATTGAGGAACATATTGAGGCTTTCTACAGTTATGCTGAAAACCTTAATATTGAAGAGGAAGATGTTTGGACACGAGTTTTTGTCCAAAGCTTAGATGGCCATGCTAGGAAATGGTTCAAAGAATTCCCTGCTAGTTCCATAGCTGGAATCGAGCAATTGGATGAGACCTTCTTGAAACATTGGGGTGATAGAATAGATTTCGTATACTATATCACAGAATTTGGAAATCTAAGAAAACAAAATAGTGAGTCAATCTTTGAATTCACTAAAATATTTAATCGAATGTACAGTAAAATACCAGCAGAGATAAAACCTTCAGATGCTTCTGCCAAGATCACATATTCTGATGCTTTTGACTCATCTTTCTGTTTATTGTTGAGAGAAAGGAGGTCAATGACATTATCTCTCATGCAAGATGCTGCCCTTGAGGTGGAATCAAATATTTTAGCCTCTCAAAAGCTAAAGGGAAATTCTGATAGGAGAAGGCCAAGGAATGAAGCTTCTTCTTCATCAAGTGTTGACCCAAAGTTTGATAAAATGGCTAATATGCTAGAGTCTCTAACCTCTGAGATATATAAGCTCAAGATTGAAAATAAGCAGCTTGTGAAGGGAAGAGGCACTTATGATTATGCAGGTAGGAACCCAAATCAAAATCCCAACAACTTCAGAAGAAATAATCAACCAACATAGATTTTGCAAAGAGAAAAGAATCCTACTGAAGATCAGAGATTAAAGGCCCCTCTTCAAAATGTTGTGATGGATGAAGACGAAGGTGATTATCAAGAAGATGGAGAAGATAATATTCATTGTGTTGGATAAGAGACAGGGAAATCTTATCTGACACAACATGACTATGAAGAAGCATTGATGACTGAACAGACAGAGGATAATCCTATTGATGATGGCATTTTCACGACAGAAGATAAGAATAGATATAATCTTTGATCTAAATCTGATACTTCCCAATAGAATGCACCAACCTCTCCCAAAAAGAGCACACCCCTATTAATCAAAAAGATCAGACATCAGAGAATCAGCAAACAAATCCCTCAAAACTGAAAGCATCAGCTCCTCCCAAGAAGACTGTTGCCCATGTCAAGCATAACTCCAAAAAGTTACGCCCCTGTTGAACAACAAAGAAATCAGAAATATCCTTTGAATGAGGTAAAGTTATCTGATAAATCTTCTGATAAAGTCCCATATTCGTTCAAATTTTGAGGCTAAAATACAACAAATTAAAACTCCTATTCCTCTAGTCGAGTTAATGAAAAATGAAATGTTCAAAACGGATATCCTCAAAACTTTAGATCCCAAATCTATATCCCCTTCCACTAATATTCTCAACATATATGATGAAAATCCAACCATTACTCTCGGCCAAATGATAGAAGACAGAGATGAAAGTTGTCCTCCCTTTTACATCTCTCTAAATATTCATGAGAAAACATTACATAACTGTTTGTTGGACTCTGGTGCTTCTCACAATTTGATGACAAAGGCAGTCATGGATGAGCTTGGGCTGGAGATCACCAAGTCTTATCATGATATTTTCTCTTTTGGATCTCGAAAAGTTAAATGTCTTGGAATGATCAAGGACTTGGCCGTAACTTTAACCCAAGCATCCATGAAGACTATGGTTATGGATATAGTAGTGGCAGACATACCACCTAAATTTGGATGTCTGTTATCAAGATCTTGGATGAAGAGGCTAGGTGGCACTCTTCAAATGGATCTCTCCTACACTATTATCCTTGTTTTTGGAGGGGTGAACAGAAGGTTATAAAGGGAATCATAGTTGGCATATGTAATCAGTGATGAAAAAAATCCATCCAATCATCCTATCTATTCTGTCGACACAGGTATGGGATCTTGTATTTTGCAAATTGATGATTCATTACCAGATGCATTGCTTCTTAGAAATTCGGTAGTTCATTCCATAGAAATAACGAAGGATGATATTTGTACCATGTTCTTTGATGGTGCTTGTACCAAAGAATCAGCAGGAGCAGCGGTGGTATTGATTTCCCCTTCTAAGAAAACTTCTCATTTGTCCTTTAAAATTGATTTTAAAGTGACTAATAATATTGTTGAGTATGAGGCACTACTTCTGGGGCTAAATGTAGCCAAAGAGATGGAGATTAAAATATTTCATGTATTTGGAGATGAAGATTTGATCATTCAGCAGATGAATAATTCCTTTCAAGCAAAACATGTCAGGCTGAAAGCATATAGAGATGAAGTTTTGAGGGAAATTCATACTTTTGTAGATTTTAAAATTTCATATGTACCCAGAACAATGAATGAATTAGCTGATTCATTAGCTATGTCGGCTTGTGCCTTCATAGCCCCTCTACCTCATAAATTGAATTACAAAATTCAAGTTAAATATAGGCCACCCCTCCCTGATAATGTAAAATTTTGGAAGGTTTTCGAAGAAAATGTTGAGCTCACTAGATTTCTTGCAGTGATAGATGAGTTTGCAGATTTGCAAATTGATCAGGAGAACAAACATGATGATGAAATTGAGAAGCCAAAGTTCAGAAGAAAAATCACAACACATGAAATAGTCCACCTGTCTACCAATAGAATTCCTAAAGGTATGGTCCCTTTGGAAAGGCTTTTTGATAATAATGATGTGGCTATCAAATTGGAAAATGGGGAAAAATATTCATAAGTTTTGCAGTATAATGTAGCCAGTGAACATGATCCTAAATATGTCAACTTAGCTTCATATTTGACCGAAAAACAAAAGGCTGATTATGGAGAATTGCTAAAAGAGTTTGCTGACATCTTCGCTTGGCAATATGATGACTTGAATACTTTCGACATAGAGAGTAATTCAACATAAGATTCCCTTGAACAAAGATACCAAACCATTTAGGTAGAAACTTAGATCCTTTAATCCTTTGTTTCTGCCTACAATGGAAAGGGAAATAAAAAAACTATTGGATGCCCGCATCATCATACCTCTCAAATATTCAGAATGGATTGCAAATCTCATACCGGTCAGGAAGAAGAATGGAGAGATTAGACTCTACGCCGACTTTAGAAATTTGAATAAGTGCTCTAGGAAGGACAACTACCCTCTGCCCAAAATGAAACATATTTTGCAGAAGGTGTCAGGATCAAAGGTGATGTCTTTTATTGATGGGTTTTCTGGATACAACCATATTGTTGTCCATCTGAACGATAAAGAAAATACTGTGTTTACTACTCTGTGGGGTACGTTTATGTATGAAAAGATGCACTTTGGATTGATAAATGTAGGAGCAACATTCCAAAGGGTGATGGACATTGCTTTCATTGGAGAGAAAGATAAATTTGTCCTGATATATCTTGATGATATCACTGTTTTCTCGAGTAGCCATGAACTTCATTTGCATCACTTAAAAAAGACATTTCTAAAATGTCAAAGGTATGGCATTTCTCTTAATCCAAAAAAATCAAATTTCACGCTTAAGGAAGGGAAATTACTTGGACATATTGTTTTAGCTGATGGGGTGAAAATCGACCCAAAAAGAGTAGAAGCAATTACAAATTTGTCTCTTCCTAGATCAAAGAAGGACATTCAATCTTTCCTTGGGACTATAAATTTTATCAGGAGGTTTATAGTAAACTTTGCAGAACTCACAAAGCATATTACTGCTATGTTAAGAAAGGACTCCAAGGTAAAATGGACTTAAGAAGCCAAACACTCATTCAATGCTATCAAGGAAGCCATTACAACAACCCCTGTTTTGATCAGCCCCGACTTCGCTAAGGTATTTTACATTTTTTCATTTGCTTCAAAAGATACAATTGCAGTAGTACTCTTGCAGAAAAATGCCAATGATCAGGAGCAACCGGTTGCCTTCTTTAGTAAGGTCTTGAGGGATGCAGAGGTAAAGTATGAATTATTGGAGAAAGAAGCATATGCACTTATCAAGTCATTGAAAGATTTCAGAGTTTACATCCTTCAAGCCAAGGTAATAGCTTTCGTACCCTCCAGTTCAGTTAAAGATGTGCTTATACAACCTTACATAGATGGAAAAAGGAGTAAGTGGATAGCAAATTTGATTGAATTTGATGTTGAAATTAAACCAACAAAACTTGTGAAGGGTCAGGGCCTTGCCAAACTTCTGGCAGAAGAAAATTGTAAGCTTCTCGAAATAAATTTGGTAAGTATTAATGCAGATAATGTTTAGTCTTTAGAGGATAAAGAAGGTGAGGAAATGAAGGTCTCAGCTCACCTAGCTAATTGCAAATGGTACAGTCACATTATTCATTTTCTGCAAACTTTATCAGTCCCTTCAGATTTGACAAAAACACAAGGAAGGGCTTTAAAGCTCAAAGCCATGAATTTCTGCATCAATGGCAACTTATTGTTCTAGAAAAATCCAATAGGTTTATTTTTGAGGTGCATAAACCAAGAAGAAGTAGTTAAGGTCATGATTGAATTCCATAATAGTGAATGTGGAAGACATCACTATTGGAAAACCATCGCACATAAAATCTTAAGATCTGGTTATTACTGGCCATCCTTATTTTCAGATGTGTGTGAGTTTGTGAGAACATGTGACAAGTGCAAAAGATTTGAAGGCAAACAACAATTGAAGTCTCTTCCCCTCAGACCTATAGTGGTCACAAGTCCCTTCCAGCAATGGGGTCTGGATTTCATAGGTGAGATTCACCCACCTTCTAGTAGTCAGCATAGGTGGATCCTTGTTGCCACTGATTCTTTTACAAAGTGGATTGAGGCTACTCCTACCAGGAATGCCAATCATACTATCATCATAAATTTTCTGCAAGAAAACATATTCACCAGATTTGGTTTCCCTAAGAGAATAGTCATTGATAAGGCTGCTGCATTCAAGGATAAGCACTTGGTAAAATTATGTGAAGAGCTGGGAATTCAACTAGTACATTCCACTGCTTACTATCCACAAGGAAATGGCTTAGCAGAGTCATCAAATAAGAGTTTAGTCGGAATTATAAAGAAGTTGCTTGAACAAAATACCAGAGACTGGAATTCCAAGCTGAAATTTTCTTTGTGGGATGACAGGGTTACATGTAAAAAATCAATTGGTACATCTCCTTTCAATTTGGTATATGGTACTGAAGCCATATTTCCTGTTCAACTTGCACTGTCGGTTGCAAAGTGTTTATAAGAAACTGATTCTGAACCAAGTGATTTAACTCAGAGAATTCATAATTTGGTAGAGTTATAACAACATAGAGAGAAGCTTTTGGAAAAGAGAGAATTACACCAAGGAAAAATGAAGGAGATCTTAAAAAAAAAACTCAAATCAAATATCTTCAAAACAGGGGAACTAGTCTTAAAATGGGATACAACAAGGAAAGAGAAGGGGAAACACGACAAATTTGATGCTCTCTAGACAGGTCCTTTCGTCATAACAATGGTTAAAAAAAACAATACCTTTGTTCTCCAAAATATTGCAGGCGAGGAAGTAGCAGGTGGCCCTTTCAACGGGCACTTTCTGAAGACCTATTTTTCATAAGGCTTTCCTTAAAGCCCTGTTCTACTTGTACATATTATTTTTAGTTCTATTTTCTTTGTTTCTATCACTTGAATAACTCCATGCCCAATGGTAATAAGTGTTAGTAAAATTTCTTGTCCTAGGCACAAGTGTATAGAGGTCTGCAAGTTGCACGAGAAGCACCCGAGCGCAGCATGGAAAAATATCGTTTTAGGCTTCCAAGCAAGTAAGCGGGCAAGAATATATTGTCGATGGTCCAGATTCATCCCTAAGAGAAGATCAAAGGTTAGTGGGAAATTTCGGTTGGCGGAGTTGCGCTGAGATTAGCGTGACAAATAGCGCCCATATTATGTGCAGGAAAGGATAGCAGTCGTCCATCCATAGGACATGTGGTGCGAGATCTAGTCACGTCGGAATTTTGTCATTTAGGAATTTTGTCATGTCATTCTACATCTTGAAACCCCAAACCTCGAAGCATCGAAAGCACCCAAAGTCGGGCCTACAGTATCACAGAGCAATCTCAGCCGTCCATCCAAAGGGGACACCTGGTGCATGATTAGGCTCCTCTCATTTTTTCCCATTGAGACTTCAAAGTGCAAGGAGCATCTCCTTCATATCCCTGATGCGCAAAGTGACAAGAGAATTCAGGACCCATGCCCACAACATCATCGAGTGAGTTTAGGACTGTCAAATCTGAGAGGGATGTGTGGCGCCCAATTAATCCATCTTGGTGTTTCACTCATCGTGACTGTGATAAGCAAGGATCAGCTCCTTCCTATTCATGAATGTCAAAAGTGCCTTTGAGAATAAACGCAGGGTCACAACCCATGGTCACTTTGGAAATAAAAAAAGTTGTGCAAAAGGGGCCAAAGGCGTTGAGTCTAGTCGTCGAAAGGATCATCACGATCTCCAGGTGCCATATGATTCAACCTCAATCCTGATTTTCACTTGGAGTAAATGAAGGTGAGAAGGGGTGGTTGAATCCTCTCCTCATTCATTAAGTGTAAGGTATGGAGGGTCTGGCAAGCTGTCTGCTCAAGAGGGTCCTGTGTACCAATTTTTTCCAAAGAAGTCATGCTGAGTCCTCAACTAGCCAGAGAGGTCTTCACACGCTAACTCGACACTTAATGGCTCAGATACTCCCCTTACAGGAACCACGCACAGTTAAGGTGGTGTCTAATGAGGAATATCCATTCGAATTTGGCTGAAGGGACACCAAGCCTTGGATGACTGAGCACACCTCTGTTATGCAAATTTTCTCAGTATATAGACTCAATCTGTATATTTTGTAATCATCAATGGTTGAGCAAGGCTCTCAGTTGTAAAGCTTTAATGAAGCACTATTATTCCTATTTATGTGTGGACTTTTGAGACTTCTTTCCTTATGAATGTCAGTTTCTTTCACATCTTTGTTTACACTGTATTAGAGAAGCTCAGAATTGGAGGATCCAGTCGAGTTGTAATTGTTATAGGATGATGTAGGTTGGATCACTGTAATAGTTGCATTGTTTCTAACCGGTCTATGTGATTTTCTTAGCGTTGAACGTCTTAGAATTGGAGGATCCAGTCAAGTCCCCCCTTCAGTTTCCCGAAGACCTGAACCAAGAGGATCTTTCATTCAGAAATTTTCTTCTACAAGCTACTGAAAGGTCTATTGCCTGAGGTAGTTTGTCGACTCCTCTCTCCAAGTCTTCAACCTACTCATTTTTAAATCAACCCACTGACTGAAGTTAGATCAAGACCTCCTTTGTTCCTCACATGCCAGACCCAGTCCCTGAGTTAGAGTGATATCTTCCCAAGACTCTACCCATTTGATCACCCATTAAAAACTATCATGAAATAAAACTGATGGGCGTTGGGCTCTGCTCTTGCAAGCAATCCAGGAGTGACTTCTGACGCTAACACTAAGAAAAACTATTTTTCAAATTTTTTAAATTGTAATAAAGGCTACTGAGTCTAGCTAGGTTCTTGGTCACCTCACAGGGAGGTGTCCATCCCAGTTGGAGCCAAATATTAGCTCCCAAAATGAATCAGTCACTATGGTTTCATTTTGTGGTTGATAGCATGGTTATTGGTAGTTTTCTCCATTTTGTTTTAAGTTCTTCTAGTGGAAAAAATTAGGTTTTTAATTCATATCTTAGAAATAAGATGATCCATAAATATATTTTCTTTAAAATTTCATGAAAAGGCTTTCAAAAACTAACACATGTTTCAAAGTTGATGATTATCTGGTGAAAGTGACGATTTTCAATAGTTAAGGAGCATTTCCCCACGAACCGTTAGCTGGTGAAAACGCAGAACACGTGTGTTTTCTCCATGTTTTCAAAAATAAAAAGATGACATGCTCAACACATGTCACATAATCATTATAAGGTGTTGGTGAAAGTGGATAATGATGAATATTTGGTTTTGCACGTCTAAATTAGATTTCAAAGTGGATTGTGTTTAGAAATGCATGCTTCACGAGATAATGGCGCTGGAGATGACGAATTCAAATCCATCATTAGAGGTAAAGGAGCAGTACTACTCGAATGGTGACTTCAAATCTATGTCTCATATCCTCAACATGCATCATCCACAGGCATATGATATGTTTTCACTTTTGAAAGACAACACTAAGAGTTTTCACCGGTGCCAAACCTCGCCTCAAACAACAGATTACAGTGTTTTTGTATGCAAAATTGTTTGGGGTTTCGAATTGCATAGGGAAAGGAAACAAAGTGGTTCGTTGTTAAGGAAAGAATTAGATAGTATTTCCTTTCTACAAGCGCATCCAGAGGTGTAAAAACACTTCTCAGACGTAGGTTGCATGGGATATGTTGAGAAGTTACAGAATGGTTGTCACCAAACAACAGCTGAAGTGTTTGCTATATCATACCATGGAAATAAAGCATATGTTGGATCTTTATAAATCATAGTTGATGAAGCCACCATTGCTACAATGACCAGCTTACCTAGATCAGGCCAGAGTTGGTTCAAAACAACAGCAACCAAGAACCTCAATTTCAGAGCATATCTTAAGGAAGAATTCAGAAATGATGCATGGAAGAAAAGCATGCCAGTTTCTCATTTGGAGGATGAGCGGTAGGACTTGTTCAAGGGAATCCAACTCTATATAACCTCAGAAGGCAGGTATGACAAGATGATGCTATACCATTTCAATCTCTTATACCATTTTACAGGGAGAACTCTCCTAAATTTACCTTTCTTCTTGCATAAAATCCTAACTAAAGTCTGTAAAAAGATTACGGCTGAACCTTTAAGTATGAAAAACACCCTTTGTCATTTTGACCTAATCAAATTGATAATCCTGGAGGACCTAAGACAAAGAGGAAGGACTTGGAAACATTTTCTTTTTTGGGAGGGCTTTGAAACCCAAACTCAGCCCATGAATGAGTAGAAGAGAGCTGGAAAAAGGAAATTAACTCCTTAGAGAAGCTCAAGGAAGAGGACAAATCTTCCAGGACCACTAGAAGATAGGATTTCTGGTGTAAAGTCTCATAGGTCAAAGAAAAAGTTAGATTTTGAAACTACTACAGAGAAGCCTACAGAAAAGAAAACAAATACATTAAATCTACCATACACAGACTCAGAAACAGAGCTAGAGCAAGAAGATGAAAGCCCAGCCATTAAAAGCCATGAACACTCCATGGAATTTCCATAGGATTGTGATACTTTTACTCCCATTGATGAAGGTGAAACATCAAAGAGAAAAGGGTCAAAGAAATCACAGAAAATCAAGCAACTTAAAGAAGTGATTGCTCAACAGGAGGTTTTAGAAAGAGTAATTAAGGAGAGATACAAAACTTTATCTGATAATTTTGCAGGAAAAAATGTTGTATTTGAAAAGTTGTCTCATGAAAGTGTCAAGGACAAGAAGAGGAAGAAGAAAATCACCAAAGATTATAATAGTCTATGGTGGTTAGCAAAATGCCTTAAGAGGAAGATTAGAAAATTGAAGCAGAAACAGAAGTCGCACCCAAATCTGCAAGTGCTAGCCCAGGTTGACGTGAATATGGAAGGAGATAAAGCAGAGACACGTTGATTTTTTGATAAAACAATAGTTTTGGAGGTGAAAGTTCCTTTTTGGCCAAGGCAGAGCTTTCACCAGTGCAAAGGGTTAATTTACGACCAGTTAGCTGGTGAAAGACAGAGCTTTCACTATCTAACCAGTGAATCATAAAGCGAGTTAGCCGGTGAAAGCACAAAAAGAATTTTTGAAAGCTAAAGATGGAGCATGTCGATTTTCAAAGGATTTAAAGAGGTTCCAGAGCATTAAAGGGTTGAATACTTAGTTAGAAAATACTTAGCATCAGAGATTCGTGGAGATTTTGAAAACCACATGCTAAATCGGTCTCCTAAAGTTTCAACTATGAGTAATTGAAGAAATCCAGCTACAAAGATAGGTTCCTTTACCTTTTTCATGACACAACAAATTCCAGAAGCTGATGAAGTGCAGATGTCAAATTTTGATATGGAAGACAGATCAAATGCTAGCCTAGCCACTAGTCTTTGTTATCGATTGTTTTAGTTAATTTGATTTTCTATTTTTAGATACAGATCCAAGTTTTCAGGATCTTAAAAACTGATTGTAAAAGGTTATAAATGCCTAGATTTTCTAAGAGACAAGGGTTCAAACTGGGAATACATTTTTGTGCTACTGTATAGACTCTTATTGCATAATAAAATTACAATCTCCTTTCGCTTTCAATATCAGAAATATTCACATTTCCTTTTCTGTACTTTATTTCAGTTTATCTTAGCTTATGAAGTCTGTCATCTCTTTATTGAGCTCATAGACTTGAAGTGAAGGATTTCTTTCTATGTTGCATTAATACCTACATCCAGTTGTATTTGGCAATCAAGATTAGTGTTCTTCAACCTCTCCTTTCAAATTACTTGATCTAATTATTGTTTCTTGAAAGCATTGTTTCTTTTGAATGTATGATGAGTTGTCTATCACATTAATCATTGAGGATCCCATTGTTCCAAGAATACCTACACATTATTCTTAAGTTACCAACCATCCTTAGTCTACAACCCTAAGGAGTTTCTTGGAGTGATAACAGGCTCATCAACCCCTCATAGGGGTAGCAACCTACTTGAGTTGTGTATAAATACACCATAACTCTCATTTGTACATCATCGTCTTGTGATATTCTTGATCTCTCTTAAGTTCTTTATACCTAAAGGAATCAATAACATATCTCGTATTTGTTACTTAACAATGTACTTTACTCTCAATTTCTCTCAATGTGTTCGTCTATATTACGACGTTTTATGATGCCATGTGTCATCATGAATTCGATTGTTCAACCCCCATTATGGTCTCAAACACACTATGTAAGTATACATAGTCACCCCTTTATCCCCTTACACACTATAATCCCAACCCCTTTGACCCAAGACATGACAATTGAACCCTGAATCACTTCAAGCCTTGACTACTTACTCATCATTTTTGGCTCCACATCTGATCGTTTTTCATGCATAAGTACTTCATCCTTTTATTATTGTTACATCTATGTCCATTTTAGGTTTGATGATGTCAAAAATTTTACTTCTTGTCTTTGTTATGGTGAATTCCTATGCTTTCATAAGTCATGTTCTAAGTTCCTGCAATTTTCTACATTCAAGACATTAATTTATTTTACCATCATCTCATTGGAATAATAATAATGTTTGATGATAATGAATCAAAGAATATTTATACCAATGGTTGAAATAATTCTTGCATATATTATTTATCAACTATCATAAGATTATTGAAAGTGTCAAGTTTACTCTACAATGAAAACACTGCATTCACTAAAATATGTAATRTACYCTRCTATTACAACACTTCTCAAATAATATCATACATGAAGACAAACATTGCATATTTGGTTGTCTAAGTAGGGTTGAATTAAATTTTGATGATGATAAGTATTTTGGAAAATAGATTGACTAAATTTGAAGTAGTAAAAATTCATTCATTTTGGGTAAAACATTGGTCGCAGAGTAATGCCATTCAAAACGTTGCAATTGTGACATAAATCTTCACAAATGTGGCAAGAATGACATATATGTCACAAACGTGGCAAGAGAGACACACTATCCCCATAACATTGTGACCATGAACACAACAACCCCTTAATACACTATGATCCCCGATGCAATCACGCCTAACACATTACGACCCTGAACACACTAATCCTCTAATAAACTATGGTTGGCATTAACCCATTTGAGTCCGAACACAATCATGATTTAATATATTGACCCGATCCCATGAACCTAGTAACCCACTAGTCATATTTGACCATCATTAACTATATTGACCATGGTTGATGCATGACCCCATGAACCTCGTAACTATTTAATCCAAATGAACCCATCTCATAACCCCTTGACCCACTAAATTCATCGAAACATACCCACTAATCCATTAACTATGTAACTTACTAATCCCTTCACCCATGACCCTCTTATTACATTCACTCTAGTAACCAACTAACCCTTCACCCTTATTGACGATATTGATCTCCATGGACCATTGTTGACCATGATTGAGCATAATTCATCATGTTTGACTATAGTTGACCATATTGAATGTGGTTGACTCATATTGACCATCTTAATAACCTACACTTGTTCTAAACCTGCAACTAGCACACTAGTTTCCATTAAGGCTTAAGGAAGCTTTTCTCATGATACCATTTTACTACTCACTTGGCATCCAACCTCTCAAGTACTCAATGCTCCGACACTGAAATTTTCATGATGGTCCCAAATAGATTCTAACCCTTTACACATTATAATCATTTACCCCTATAACTCATGACATGGAAATCACACCCTAAAACATTCTAACCACTAACTACTATGACCCAAAAGCGTTGTTATTATAGCAAACTTGTCGCAACATCCGTCAAATGCAACATATTTATAGATTTTGTAACGTCGTAATTTTGACGTGAAAAAAACCTAAGTGACCGTTAGTATTTTGACTTGGTCAACATACTAAGGTGATCATTGGAGAGGAAAACCTAGTTTCCAAAAAGTCGCAATTGTGACATAAATCTTCACATATGTGGCAAGAACGACATCTATGTTAGAAACATGGCAAGAGAGACGTTAACGTGGAAAGAGAGACTTCAATGTGGCAAGACCGATGTTATCGGGCAATATGAATTTTTTTTTTTTAATTTCTTCTAGTTTGCGACAATATGGACAATTTTGTCCATAATGCCACAAATAAAACGTCAGAATTTTTACAATATGTACTAGTGATAACTCTCAAACCGTGAGGAGTTATGTCAAATTCCACATACCACCAAAAATGGAATGAAATGTACCATCCATACAGAATAGTATTACCTGAAAATATATCAAAACTCATAACATTATCCATCAAACAAACTTGGGTCCATTACCCAAACCTGGGTTCTCCAACTTGTCATGGCCATAACTCTCTAACCATGAGGAGTTATGTGACGTTCCACATACCACTGGAAATGGCATGAAAAGAACTATCCATATAGTATAGTTTCAATGAAAAATTCATCGAACTGCATCTCATTATTCCATAAATAAGCATGGGTTCTCTAACCATACTTCTAGGAAAACTCAATCTGCAAAGCGTCTTCCCGTGAGGGATTTCACCATAAGGGGACCACTTTGGAGTTCATCCATTTCTACTTATTATCAAACGTGACAAAAAAATAATGAGTCATATTTACATCAAACAATATTGGGTCCATTCCCCAACTTTTTTTCTACGGGGATTTCTTCAAGGGTTGACATCAATGACAACCAACCTTAATCAACACATTTTTCAATTTCTTTGGATTGTTGAACATACTCATTTTCAATTCATATTCGACCAATGGATGAAATTTTGAACTGATAAGAACTTCTACATGTTGGCACAAGGGAAGACCCAGGGTTCAATACTCAAGAGCACACCAACAAGCCCTAACTACTAGCCCTTTCGGAAACACCTATGAAGCAGATGCAGTCTCACCCGAAGTAGCTATAGGGGGTTGTCGGACATAAGTGTTTACAACCAGAAGGAATGTAAAGTGGATTCAAAGCAACAACACACAACAAACTGGTATTCTTTTATCTTCCGTAATCCTACTGCGCAAGTTATCTTTCAGATCTAACACAATATCATAATGACAACATATCAATTGATAGAGAACACAACATTAATCACACATAACACAAGATATACGTGGTTCACCCTCTCTCTAGGGACACATCCATAGAACTGTGATTTATAATATATTAAGATGAAAGCATACAGTTCTATCTACGCTCTTAGCTAGCAGATCTTCTCTCTTCTCTCTTCTCTCCCTTCCCTGCGCACCCAACTGTAGGGTTGATCTTCACACCCAACTGAATATGTTAAAATACTTGAAGGTTCTCACCTTACAATAGTTCTCTCTTAATAACAATCCCTTCTCATAACATAATCGAGCAACAAACTTAGAACCACTCTTTCTTCCCTCATCTAGGTTCTTATTTATGCATTACAATCACTCACTAACAACCTTAGACCGAGACCTAAGTGCCAAAACCCTAGATACCAAAACCCTAGGTGTCTAAAACCCTAGGTCAACTTGACCCACATTTTCAATGCTTCACCAACATGTCTTTCCTTCCTTCTTGCACAGTGCTTGAAAGCATCCAACGGTAGAATTTTTCCGCTTGATGAGTTTTCCATGATCTGTCTTCCTTGCTGATTTGTCGTCCTTGGTCTCCTCGTCCAACAAATTTCTTTCTCTTGCTTCACTCCATATTTTTTGTTCTTCTACTCACTTCGAGCCAGTATCAGTCACTGTGTCTTCCACATAGTTTGCTTTCCTTCTTTTCTTCCTTAATATTTGCTTACTTCCATACCCAAGGGCCAATAGGCCCCCAACACTCACCTGTGACTCGTCCTGAGGCACTTCAGATATGATTCTTCTATTTTACTTCGATTTTAGATTGCTCATGGTGGCCTATGCTTTCAGATCTATGCCTCCCTTCCTTCTTTGCACAGAATGCCTTTTCTGTGTCGTTTGTAGGTTACCTCTGTCTTTTTTTTTATCAGTCGAACAAATTTACAAAGTGCTAACATTTTGGCACTATTGTTGGGGAGATAAGGTGATATCTTCCCTAGGATAAATGAAAAAGTTCATATCTGAGTACTTATGGTGAAAAGTGTGTAGACATAAAAAGGTTGTACATCATTCACTTAGCGACTCCATTTTCAAGAATCTAGAATTCAAAATTTTCATGGTGAATCCATTGTTCAGAGACTCAATAGGCTAAAGATTTTATTGATGACTTGATCGCTTCAAGATGGATCACATATCTGCAAGGTATGATCCAATGAATCGCTCTCATATTCCTGGCTTTCCAAATCATATTCCTCACATAGATTGACAAAAATATTTGCCTAAATTCAAATATGGGAAAGGAAATAATGCTTCCTTGCACTTGATTAGATTTCACATGCACATATGTAAGCTAGGTGTTGCATTTCATGAGGATTGTGTGATGAAAATGTTCATGGATAATATAGAGGGGAAAGCAAGATTATGGTATGAAGGTTTAAAACTAGGTAGCTTATACTCTCTTAAGGATTTCCACATAACATTCTTTAAGCATTGTGGAGAATCTAATCCTTTATTCTTGGTGTTTGAATATTGTTGCGAATTTTGTGAACATTTCATTAAGTAACTTGAAAATGCTTTTGGTAATGAAGAGTGTATGAATGATGAAATCATAGAATACATTTATGAATATTCATCCCAACAACAAATAGTAGCCCTTCCTTTGGCTGAAGATGAATCTTATCAAGAAATTGTTGCTAAAAATCATTTTCCTTCTTTTGAACTTGATGAAGATATTCAACAAGATTTCCAGCAAGACAAAGTGTTTCAAAGTTGTCTTTCTTCCCCTATGAATGATGTGGTTGTTCAAATTCTAATTGGCCTAGACATGGATGAGGGTTCTGAAATTGCATCTATGGATACCTTAAGAAGTGAACCAACAAATGGCATAGAGTGCCAGGAAATAAACAAAACAGTGTATTCCACTTTTTAATCAGAAATACAAAAAGATAATGAAGAGTCAATTTTTTTATTTGATTCCTTTGAAAATCATGGTTTTGAAAATGCATCCATGGGAACTCTAGACTGTGAAATAGTTCACGTTGTTAGATTTTCACATTTGCAAGAATATTATGAGCAAGAAATTATTTCCATTCATTCATTTGAAAGTCAAAATGACAGTCCTCAAGCAAATTTCCAGAAGGTTAATAAAACCAAATCAGAATTATTTGATGAACAAGAAGATAACCTTGATGAACATAATATGGTTTTCATATTTGAAGATGTTCAAGAATGTATGAATGTTTTTGTTGATATGCATGGAAGAGTAGACAAACATATTGCTTCCATTTCATTTGAAAATATTCTTAGAATTGAAGAAATAGAGCAAGAACAACAAACACTTATGAAAGAGGCTTGTCTTTCTGTTTTTGTTCATCAAGAAGAAATGATTTTTCATGGTTTTCAAGATCTTGTGGCCGTCCTATTACAATCATCAGTGAAAGAGGAATGTGTTTCATTCATAAGCTCATATTTTGGATTCAATTTTTGTTTTCATCTACCATCTTTTAAATTTGTCTGCCTACTTAAGAAAAATGTGAGCAGAGGACAATTGGGAAGCCAATTGCTTGATTGGCTGCATTGGCACTTTAGCATCACTTGATTGAGTATTCATTTCAACATTTTTAGAGTATATAGGAGTGTGTAAATAAGCTTTTTGGTCAAGCAATTTTCAGTTTGGGTTTTCAGCAGTGCGTACATTCAGATTGTAGTAGTGTATTTAGCATTCAATTTTTAGTTGAGAGCAGTGTACATACTTGGGCTTTTAGTGGATACTAGTGACAAGTCATAGCAGGATACATACATTTTTGGGAGCAGCCCAATGGATCAGGAACTGAGTCTACGAGTTATTTTCTACCTCACTGGGAGGATAACATCCCCATTGGAGCCAATGTTATCACATGCTAATTTGTATTAATTTTTTCAAATCATTTTGTCCTTGTGTTATCTTTTCACTCAAATTTTAAAACTTTTTCACCATCTCCGTCAATCTCCCATCACTTAAATCCTTCACTCGAATAATCATCCAAAATAATCATGTCCTCCATGAGTGAAAATTGCCAAATATAACAAAGCTATATCTAACCTTAATTTTGATCTAAATCCCTTGGTTCCATCACTTCATTCATTTTTATCCTTATTATCATATTCCTGTTGAAAATTAAAAATATTACTTTTATTAAGATTAAGCTCCCTAATCCTATCCACAAAGTCATGTGATGAGCCTCATATGCCCAAAGTCCTTAAAAAAATTGAAAATGGTTTATTATTGTTAATATAAATTTTTTGTATTAAAATATTTATATTAATGTTTAATCCAATATTTAATTCATGACCTCAAGATCAAATCATGGGCACCAATCTCAATTTTTAATATTGAAAAGTCAAAGGGTGGATGGAGGGTGCATATACATTTCTGGGGTTGAAAGTAAATGGGGGTTAATTTTTTAAGGTGGGCTGAAATCCAAACCACCAGGTTTTAAGTTGGAGTGTGTGTCCTTAAATGATGCATTTCAGGGGTAAGAGTGGTGTGGAGTAAGACCGCTCCTCCCAAGCCCAAAATAATATTGCAACCATTTATTATATGGTTTATGTGCGACATATTTTCCACGAGTGTGTTTCAACAATAATCATGGAATTTCCAATTAATGAAATTCTTACTCATGGTGAAAATATTTTACAGAGGTAAAATTTAAATTTTACAAAGCAAAGAAATTAATGTTTATTGCTATGGAAAAGAATCATAATGAAGAAAATGTATGTGAACGGAAGATTTGGACAATTGTTTATCCAAGGTTTTTATAGAAGTAAAAGGGGAAGATCAAGGGATATTTTCATAGTTTACCAAGAAGGTTTCCAAGACATGGTTTTCAAAACCATGGGAAACAAACTGGTAAATAGTTTTCACAATGAAAGGGTAAATTGGGCAAAAGAAGACATGGTTTTCAAAACCATGGGAAGCAAGCAATAAATAGTTTTTCAAAACCGCGGGCATGAATTAAATTATGGAAATTTAATTTTACAGGATAAAAAATATTTGGGAATTATTTTTATTCAAGTATATTATTCCAAAATATTTACGGAGAATATGGATAAATAAAATTAGATTTGAAAAAAGCACAAGTGACATTTCAAAGAGGATGTGAAAGTCAGTTTCCGCAATAGTTGAGACTTACAGAACAATTTACAAATGAAATAGAATGATTTTTCAAAATTAAAAAGAGTTTATTTTCAAGAATAGACCCTAGAACATTAACCTTGTTCTTTTTTCACACAAGTATCATGGATTGGGAGATTTAAAGGAGTCTTGGAACCATATTTTTCAGTTATGATTTCCTGTTCGAGACATGTTTTTGGGACACATATTTCATCTAGTTGGAGATGAATTTCAAGAAACCAAGAGAGGTTTTTCTTCAGAACGAGCTTATCTACAAAAACTGTTCTCATATTTTACACAAATATTACAGTTTAAGAATTACAAGTGGCATTTTGAAGCCTATTGTTTCTCCTGAAAAATAGGACATTGGTTAAAATGTGTCATGTTCTATTTGTAATTGTTTCTTTTTTGGGAAAGGGGTTGGAGTTCGAAGTTGTGATATGGAAAGAATACTTTAGTGCTATATATTTCATTGTAAAAGAGTAGACAAAGGGGGGACTTTCAACCAGGAAGGCGAAGGGATTGTGTGTAAATTTCTCAGAATGTCCTTATGAATTAATATAGTAGTACAATTCTCTTTGATAGTCGAGATTCATCATAGTGTATTCTTTAGTTTGTTTTCCTCTAGTTCACATTCATTCGATTTTTGTTATTTCTTCTAAGCATAACTAAGAGTACATGATTGGAATTCATCCTTGATAGATGCTCCATTCATATGGTTAATGTAGTTGTTGTGTTTAATGATTATAGGTCCAACATTCCCTCTCTATTAAGTGCTATGTTCATGGTAGTAAGACTTATGTTATTTCTTATAAAGTTACAATTGAGAATTCATCTTTGTTTGATGCTCTCATTTGTAATGGGATTTTCACTTTTCTGTCTTACCATCATTTGAATACTATTTTTTTCCAAAGGATATGTTTACTTTTCCTCCATTCCCTCAGTAGTACAATAGATATATTAATATTGGTAGTATATCTCAGGATTTGACCCCATTTCCCAATGTTTTCTTCCTCTTGTTTGTCCTACCAACCCTTTTAAAAATATAAAAAAACCTGTCCTATTGTAGAATATGACCTCTGTATGCTCATTGCCAAATCATTTTTGAGTATTTTTAGTCTTTACATGTTTGAGAGAGTCCTCTCTAGTTGGAAGGGTCAGAATCCAACCTAAAGTTGGTTTGTAGGTTACCTCTGTCATTTTTTTTATCATCCGACCAAATTTATAGAGTGCTAAAAACTGTTAATAGGTCTGTAGCCTTTGCAATTCATGTTATTGACCCATAACCAACCTCTACAAGTCATGTTGGAGATGTGCAACCAACCACTACTAGTGATGTTGGGGGCATAGATTCTATTGAGAAACCTATACAGATAGGACATAAGCCTAAGTTCCCTTGTAAGATTTGCAAGGGAGATCACCTTACTCATTTATGCTGCCTTCTAGAGGTACAAATATTGTGGTCCCTGTC
Source organism: Picea glauca (assembly GCA_000966675.3). Lineage (NCBI taxonomy): Eukaryota > Viridiplantae > Streptophyta > Pinopsida > Pinales > Pinaceae > Picea > Picea glauca. The sequence continues at coordinate 263,985 of JZKD02S1443787.1, forward strand.
TATAATCTCTTCTAATTTTGAGTCTTATGAGGTTTCCTCAGAACCTATTCAACTAGTGGTTGAGAAAGTGTTCATGTCGATGAAATCTTTGGCCGATCCCAGTTCCCTTTTGGGGGGTGATGCGCCTTTAGACCATGTTGTCTCACAACCAATTTAGCCAGTGGTTGAGAAACTGGTCACATTGATGCAATATTCGATTGATCCCACTCTTCTCTTGGAGAGTGTCGAGTCTACCAAAGTGGTCATGCCGATGCAATATTTGGTTGATCCCACTCTTCTCTTGGAGAGTGTCGAGTCTACCAAAGTGGTCATGCCAATGAAATATTCAGATGATCCCACTCTTCTCTTAGAGAGTGCCGAGTCTACCAAGTGGTCACGTCGATGCAATCTTAAGCTGATCCCACTCTTCTCTTGGAGAGTGATGTGTCTATCGACTATGTTTTTTTTGAAATTACTAAGACAACTGAGAGGGGGGGTGAATCAGTTGTTAATGTGCTTAAACAATTTTAAGTCGATTAAACCATTTTTAATCTTTCATCAAGTGACCATCAATATTATACATCATATGAACAACATAAATAATGAGCATTAGTCACACATAAGATATACACAGAGACCAATTTTCATGAGGAAACCCATAAAGGGATAAAACCTCTTCTTCTTTGAAATGATAGGTAGTCTTTTAAGTTCTGTACATCATCTATGTTTGATCACCAACTCAAAGTGAGGCTACTACCTCTATTTTACAAGCTCCAACTTGTTGAGAGCACCAACTCTCTAGTTTCTCTAGCACCGACTAGAAGGAAGCACCAACTCCCTGAGTGTTCCAACACCGACTGAATGGAAGCACCTACTTCCACTTATACAAGCTCCAACTTGCATACATAAAACTCTGTATTTTCCCAAGCACCACCTTGCCACCCTGTTTTCTAGCCACAACTAGATGGAAGCTACAACTCCCAATATTCAAGAACCAACTCGAATATCAGAGGACCACAGTCCTTCCGAGCACCACCCTATCTCCCTGATTATAAGTAAAATGATTGAATAACCAACAAAGCAGGTGTTTCAATACTTACCACTTCTCTTATGTCCTGCAATTATTCTATGCTTCTATCTGTTCTGCAATTCTGCTCTGCTTCAAGTTTTTCTACAATTCTGCTCTTGCTTCTGTCTATTTATCATATGTTACTCATCTATGAGTTTTATCTCACACTGTACATACTATCGGTCTCACACTACACATACTGTAATTTTCCCTTTCTTACAGTTCAACTCATTTTTCATTCAGAACAACCAACAATTCATAGTCACTCCATCTTTATTTTATGCACTTCATACAACTTCAGTTACACCTCGAATATCTTGGCCAACAATGCTTCAGCCACAAAATCGCCAACCATCCAAGAACCATGATTCGGTTCTGCTAACTGAATTGTAACTCAACAATTAATCGTAAAGATCAATAGTAGCCCTTCGATCAAATGCCAAAATCACCAGTACCATTGGATTAAATACGTAGGGTATTGCGTTTATCCTATATGCCCACTAGTTGTGACCATGGGCCTAATCAATATGTGTTTTTCATTTTGCATTTCGACAATCCTATGTCAAAGGGTCTCGACACTCCAAGTTGCGATCCCTGAAATGGAGCTTAGCTCGACTAGCTCCTCCCTCTCACGTGACCACCGAAAGTGACCACAATATACGCCAAAAGGTGCTTCACGATTTCATGTTTCATCATTCTTGTTGTGAGTGTCCTTGACACCTCCAACTCCCGGTATCCGAAACTCCAAAATGGAGTCAGATCAACGGTCCACAATCTTGATGATTCGACGATCTAGATCTTTTCTTGATCTCACATATCGCAATTCCTATGATGAAGGGTCTCGACACTCCAAGTTGAGATCCCCAAAATGGAGCTTAGCAATTAGCTCCTTCCATTAATCCTTCGACAATGTGACCTTTTCTATGACCATGGGCTAGATCTTATTGTGATTTCGCATATCGCGAGTTGCAAGGTTAGAGCATTTCCTTCCTTTGACTTTCCAATCAGCGAAAAGTTAATCCCTCGCCACATGTCCCTCTTGGATCAACAATCAAGATCTTATCATGATTTCACAACTTCATAGGCCTTCGTCATGCCTGATCAATGGTCCATGATCTCCCTTTGATCAACGACTCAGATTAAGTCATGGTTTTTCATTTTGCGATTTCATAGAATATAGCACCTCCTTTCTTTGATTTTCAAGTCAGCGAAATTTCAATCGCTTGCCATGTTCCCTCTTCATCCAACATTCCACAACATACCTCAATCCAAAGGTCCAGATCAATTCTCAGGATTTCACATATTGCAAGTTCCCACACCATGTTCTGTTGACTCATCCAATGTGTAGGTCAATGAAATTCTAGTTTCTTGCCATGTATCCTTCTTGAAGATGGACGGTCCTCCTGCTTTCAAGATTTTGTAGGCCTGCTTCATCTTACACTTGAAGACCATGCTCCTTCTTATGGATCCAATGATGGTCGGTATTCGGGCACATATCTGACACCTAAGATATATTTTCTTCTACTGTGTGCTGCTCCTATCTTAATTCAAATATGACGGCCATCGGGAATTCTGAATGGGATCCAACGATCACTATTGCTCTTCACTGTTGATCTTTCCATTGTCATGCCATTATCGTTGCACTATTGATCATGCTGATCTTCTCCATCAATGACAAACATGCATACTCTACCTCTATCTGAAAACATGCCAACAATCTCCCCCTTTGGCATTGATGGCAACCCCTTGAAAAACATGCAACTATACCACTGTAGAATCCTTGAAATTACTACCACTGTAGCATCCTTGAAATTACCATACTTTCTCCCCCTTTGACATCAATTTCAAAGAAGAAACACACTCCCCCTGAGCTGTTACAATACATACTCCCTCTGTCAACTATGAGCAGATTAGAAATACAACAAATATTCAATAAGTAATCCCCCTGACTAGGTGAATATATTAGACGAAATAAGTTATAACCCCCAACTTTTGACGAAGATATCCAAAAGGGGTCACTGCTAATATTTTAGTAAAGATATCAGCTATATGTTCTGTGGAAGGAATATAATTCATTTGAATGACTCTGTTTGTAACTTGTTCTCTGCAAAAATGGTATTTTATTGGGATATGCTTAGTCTTGGAGTGAAGAAAAAGATTCTTGGAGACACTAATGGCACTGGTGTTATCACAATGAATTGTAATCGAAACAATATAGTTTACCTTCGAATCTGCAAGAGTTTGAATCATCCAAAAAATCTAAGTGCAGCAAGTAGCAGTAGCAATGTACTCTGCTTCTGTAGTTGATAAGGAAATACATCCCTGCTGCTTACTAATCCATTCTACCAACGAGTCACCCAAGAAGAAGGCACCTCCACTGGTGCTCTTTCTCTCATCCACACAATTTGCCCAATCTACATATAAATAAGCAGTTAACTGAAAATTCTGATTTTTGGGATACCATAGACCATAAGTCATTGTTCCCTTCAAGTATTTGAATATCCTTATGACAACTACCAAGTGATTTTGTTTAGGAGTTGACTGATAACGACCTACCATTCCAACAACTTGCATTATATTAGGACGGGATGTTGTGATGTACAAAATACTGTCTATCATTGATTGGTATGTCCTTTGATCAACATCGGGTGAAATGTCATCTTTACTGAGCTTGCAACCAACCATCATAGGTGTACTAACAAGAGAAGAATCTTCCATCTGAAATTTCTTCAACATCTCTTTCAAATATTTTTCTTGAGATAAAAATTACTGCAGAACTTTGTTTTACTTGTAAGCCAAGAAAATATGAAAATTCTCCTATCATGGATATCTCAAACTTTGTTTGCATAGAGTTAGAAAACCACTGAACAAAGGAATCATTATTACAGCCAAAAATAATGTCATCTACATAAATCAAAACAACTAGTAAATCATCAACTTCAATTTTTATGTAGAGATTGCTATCAACAGTACCTTTCTTGAATTCTTTGTCTTGTAAAAATTTGTCCATTCTATAATACCAAGCTCATGGTGCTTGTTTCAGTCCATATAAATCCTTCCTCATCTTGCAGACATAATCAGGGTTATCTTTCAATGAGAATCCTTTAGGTTGCTCCATATATACTTCTTCCTCTAGATATCCATTAAGAAATGTTGATTTAACATCCATCTGATACACTTTAAAGTTATTATGACATGAATATGCAAGAAACATTTTGATGGCTTCCAATCTTTCCACTGGTGCAAACGTTTCATCAAAGTCCTGACCTTAAACTTGTGCAATCCCTTTATAGACCAATTTGGCTTTATTTCTAACAACTTGTCCTTTTTCATTCATTTTATTTTTGAACACCCACTTGGAACCTATTACATTCTTGTCATTAGGTCTAGGAACAAGCTCCCAAGTATTGTTCTTCTCAATCTAATCAAGCTCTTCATTCATATCTCTAATCCAATCATCATGCTAGTTGGCTTCATAAAAAAATTTAGGTTCAGTCATAGATAAAAAGGAAACATGAGATTGTTATGAGTCTTTAATGAATTTACTTCTTGTTTGAACTCCTTTATTTATATCTCCAATTATCTGATTTTTAGGATGATTCTTTCTAACAGTTCTGAGAGGTGAGTTTGTTTCTTTCTGCTAATTTATGTCAGCCTGAGTATTTGTATCTTCATCTAATTCAGATTCTTCTCTTTCTGATCCTTGGACCTGTTCATCTTCATCTTCAACTATATATTTTGTCCTTGGTTCAACACTTCTTACATTTCTGACCGGGATTTCTTCATCAACTTTTATGTCTATACAATCAACTAATTTATGCAACCTCTTATTGTAACATCTGTACCCTTTACTGTTTGTAGCATAACCCAAGAAGATACCTTCATCAACCCTGTCATCATATTTGCCAATATTTTCATCATTATTCTTAATATAACATTTACTCCCAAAGACTTTAAAATGCTTGATTGAAGTAGGTCTTCCAAACCATAGTTCATAAGGAGTCTTGTCACTGTGTGGTTTGAGATGTGATTTGTTAAGGATATGAACAGATGTATGAATTGATTCCACCCAATATGTCTGAGGTATGTTCCTTTCATTCATCATTGAACTTTCCATTTGATGTACTGATCTATTCTGCCTCTCAACAACTCCAATTTGCTATGGAGTCCTTGGAATTGTGTACTCTCTTTTGATTCCATGTTTATCACAAAACTCTTTGAATTTCCATGAGATAAATTCTCCTCCTCTATCAGACCTTATTGCTTTCAATCTTTTTCCTATTTGATTCTTAGTTAGATCCTTAAACACTTTGAATTTTTCAAATTCTTCATTTTTTTCCGTCAAAAAGGAAACCCATGTTAGTCTAGAATAATCATCAATAATCAACATAAAATAAATTTATTTTCCTGTACTTTTTTTCCTTGATGGTCCACATAAATCCATATGTACTAACTGGAGAGGTTTTTCTGTTGAAGGAAAGTTTTTAGATTTGAACTGTGTCCGAGTAAGATTTCCTATCTGGAACGGTTTACAAACATAATCATATGGCTTTGATATCTTTGGAAGATCCTTTACTGCCCCACTATTTTTGAGCTTGATTATATGATAAAAATTTAAGTGTCCAAGTTTCCTATGTCATAGCCAACTTTCATCATAGTTTCTTAAGTGGCATTCTTCTTTTTCTTCTTTTAACACATAGACATTGTTTTATGTTCTTATCCCTTTTGCAACTAGCTGTCCTGAATTCATAGATTTTATTCTACAATCTTTAGAGGTAAAAACGACTTCACATCCTTGGTCACAGACTTGACTAACACTAAGCAGATTATGTTTCAGACCTTCTACAAACAACAGATCTTGAGATTTCCCTTTGCCATTACTCAAACTTACCATTCCTTTACCTTTTATTTTTCCTGGTGCATCATTTCCAAAAGTTACATTCCCTAATTTGATTTCACTTAGAGTTAGAAACTTACTTTTGTCTCCAGTCATATGTTTGGAACATCCACTGTCAATATACCAAAGATTCTTTTGTCTTTGGGCTGAAAACACTAGGCTACACTTGTCATCTTCTTTCTTCTTCCAAATCTTGAAATTTTCAGCAGTAGGATTCGAATCTGGCTTAAAATTCCTTAAGTGACAATCTGCAGCTTTATGTCCATAGTTATGACAGATGTAACATACTGGTTCACTGAATAACAGATCATAATGATTGTTATGCTCATAAATGTTGTTATGTTTCACCTGTGTCCTTCCTCCATCCATCACATGATTTATAGTATGTGGTCATTTGTTTCTTGGTTGTCTCAATCTTTGTTGTGGCAGATAATTATTCCTTGAGTA
>JZKD02S1443787.1:271811-284515 GCA_000966675.3 Picea glauca
CTATTAAACCATTTTTAATCTTTCATCAAGTGACCATCAATATTATACATCATATGAACAACATAAATAATGAGCATCAATCACACATAAGATATACATAGAGACAAATTTTCATAAGGAAACCCATAAAGGGAGAAAACCTCTTCTTCTTCAAAATGATAGGCAGTCTTTTAAATTATGTACATCATCTATGTTTGAGCACCAAATAAAAGTGAGGCTACTACCTCTATTTTACATGCTTGAACTTGTTGAGAGCACCAACTCTCTGGTTTCTCTAGCACCGACTAGAAGGAAGTACCAACTCTCTGAGTGTTCCAACACTGATTGAATGGAAGCACCTACTTCCACTTATACAAGCACCAACTTGCATACAGAAAACTCTGTATTTTCCCAAGCACCACCCTGCCACCTTGTTTTCTAGCCATAACTAGATGGAAGCTACAACTCCCAATATTCAAGCACCAAATCAAATATCAGAGGAACACATTCCTCCCTAGCACCACCCTACCTCCCTAATTATAAGTAAAATGATTGAATAACCAACAACATAGGTGTTTCAATTCTTACCACTTCTCTTATGTCCTACAATTCTTCTATGCTTCTAACTGTTATGCAATTCTTCTCTGCTTCAAGTTGTTCTGCAATTCTGCTCTTGCTTCTGTCTATTCAACATCTGTTACTCATATCTGAATTTTATCTCACACTGTGCATATTATCGGTCTCACACTATGCATATTGTCGGTCTCACACTGCACATACTATAATTTTCCCTTTCTTACAGTTCAACTCATTTTTCATTCATACCAACCAACAATTCACGGTCACTCCATCTTTCTTTTATGCCCTTCACACAACTTTAGTTACACCTCGAATACCTAGGCCAACAATGCTTCAACCACTCAATCGCCAATCATCCAAGAACCATGATTCGGTTCTGCTAACTAAATCGTAACTGAACAGTTAATCGTAAAGATCAATAGTAGCCCTTCGATCAGGTGCTCAAATAACCAACACCATTGTATTAAATCCGCAGGGTCTTGCATTTATCCCATATTCCCACTGGCTATGACCATGGGCCTAATCAATATGTGTTTCACATTTCACATTTCGGCAATCCTGTGTCGAAGGGTCTCGACGCTCCAAGTTGCAATCCTCTAAATGGAGCTTAGTTCCGCTAGCTCCTCCCTCTCATGTGACCACCGACAGTGACCACAAGCTGTGCCAAAAGGTGCTTCTTGATTTTTCTTTTCAACATTCTTTTCGTGAGTGTGCTTGAAACCTCCAACTCCCAGTATCCGAAACTCCGAAATGGAGTCATATCAACAGTCCACAATCTTGATGATTCGACAGTCCAGATCTTTTTGTGATCTCGCATATCATGATTCCTGTGACAAAGGGTCTCGACACTCCAATTTGCGATCCCCGAAATGGAGCTTAGCAATTAGCTCCTTCCCTTAAGCCTTTGACAATGTGACCTTGTCTATGACCACGGGCCAGACCTTATCATGATTTTTCATATCATGAGTTGCAAGGTTAGAGCATTTCCTTCCTTTGAATTTCTAGTTAGCGAAAATTTAATCCCTCGCCACATGCCCCTCTTGGATCAACGGTCAAGATCTTATCACGATTTCACAACTTCACGGGCCTTCATCATGCCCAATCAACGGTCCATGATCTCCCTTTGATCAACGACTCAGATTAAGTCATGGTTTCTCATTTCATGATTTCATAGGATATAGCACCTCCTTTCTTTGACTTTCCAGTCAGTGAAATGCCAATCACTCACCATGTTCCCTTTGTATCCAATGTTCCACAACATACCTCGATCCAAAGGTCCAAATCAATTCTTAGGATTTCGCATATCGCAAGTTCCCACACCATGTTCCTTTGAATCATCCAATGTGTAGGTCAACGAAATTCTAGTCACTTGCCATGTGTCCTTCTTGAAGATGGATGGTCCTCTTGCTTTCGGGATTTTGTAGGCCCACTTCATATTGCACATGAAAACCATGTTTCTTCTAATGGATCTAACGATGGTCGGTCTTGGGGCTTAGATCTAACGCCTGAGATCTATTTTCTTCTACCGTGCGCTCCTCCTATCTGAATTTAGATCTGAAGGTCATCAGGAATTATGAATGGGATCCAACAATCATTGTTGCTCTTCACTGTTGATCTTACCATTGTCATGCCATTATCGCTCCACTACTGATCATGTTGTTCTTCGCCATCAATGACAAACATGCATACTCTGCCTCTGTCTGAAAACATGCCAAAATTTTTTAGCATTTAAAATTTGGCACACTATTTTTCACTTTCTCACACACAAAGCTACTCCTCACTCACATAATTTCCAGCTTGAATTGTGAAGGTTGAATTAGGTTTTCTCCAAAGGAATTCTGAAACGTCCCACTATTTCTTGAGAAATTATCCACACCCACTTAATTCAAACAAGATTGGTTCACACCCCTAATCTCTCAACCCACCACATTGAATTTTTTTCTAAAAACTCACTAAGTTTTCCTCAACAGGAGGTGCCAAAAGATTTTTTTTATTCTAGGTAGTATCTCGGGGTAGGAATCCAAATAACCCCTCATTATCTGGTTCTCAAATTTTCAAACATTAGAAATTGACAAATAGGGAACTTTCAAATCCTTCAAGTCAAGTGTTCCTACACCATAAGGAAGGGAGATGCCTGTGAAGGGTTAAAGGTTGAGGTCTGGTTCTTCTATGTGTCCCCCCTTGAGTCACCCAACTCTCGGAAGGGATCCATCCCTTGGCCCATTTTTGCGGCCAAAAATCTAAATGTTGCACTATTGACTGAGGTACCTAGTGACCAAATTTAGGACATCTACCCAGTTGGCAATTGTGGGCTGCAATTGCAGCTTGATTGTATTTTGTGTGGCTATTGGTAAATATCGCCAGCTCTTTCAGGATATGCACCCTCTACCCCTCATTATAACTAGTTATTTCATCCTTCACTAGTTCCTCTTTCGGTGGCTTCAGACCCCACTCTGGAGAGCTCTTGGAAGGTCCAGTGCTATTTTGAGAGGAAGGATGATACATCTTTTAGGACATGAGCATTTGTTTTATTTTTCCCCCATGCAGAAAAAATCCACCTACCCATATGGTTTCTTATTTATAGTTGATTTATGTATGATGCTCATTTGATTACATGCAATTGTGAGTTATATTATCTTGTGAAGGTCCAAAATTATACAAATATCTTTTTCATTTATTTCTCTCATCACCATTTGCACACAGTCACTTTTCTAGTCGAACATCATAGAGGACCCACAAAATCCTCGTCATTCCAGATGCTGGAAAAACCTCCCTCCTATCCTAGGAGGAGTCCCTAGTCTTGTCAACTCATCGACTCAACAATATCACACCTCCATGAGTGGTACTATTTTGGGATAAATTTTACTTGGTTCCACCTTTCTTAAGTCCAATTCCCAAGCCCATCCATCCACTAGTTCTTCTTTAAAAGGAGGTGGGGGAAAAACTTATTCTCAAGGGAGAAGTATAACCCCACCAAATCCCTCTTAAGGGTCAGGTCCACTACTTGCTCACACAATGGCTATAACTAATCCTCCACCAAATCCCCCTATTCCATACTTGGAGTCTCTAAACATTCCTGATTTGACCAAACTCACAAATGATCCCACCCTACATAACCCCACATTGCCCAATATGCCATCCAAACTACCTTAAGATATTCCAAAATTTGAAGGAAAACCGGGGGAAGATCCCGCCAACCATGTTATGACCTTCCACTTATGATTCTCTTCAAACAACATCATGGATGATTCCATCCTCTTAAGTTTATTTCAAAGAACACTCACTGGTCCATAATCCATATGGTATGTGGACGAAAAATTAGGGTCCCATGTGACTTTTGAATACTTGGCCAAAGCCTTTTTGTCCTTTTTTCAACTACCAGTTCGTCATGACACTGGTTTAGAACTGATCTCCAAGTGAAAACAAACCTTAGCTATGCATATTTTCAACCACATCCATGAATGGCACCGATGACGTAGTTTGTGTAAAGAAAAAACCACCAAAGAACAACGCCTCGATCGGTTTCTAAAATCACTCATCTCTATACTTGCCAAAGATGTAGTATCCACTTTTCCTCAGTGAGAAGAGGAAGCCATCAGAAATGCCTAACAATTCAACCTTATCTATGTTCAGTCATGTTACTAATACAAAGTGTTATCTAATACACTCAAACCTATATCATTTGGCCAGGACAAACTTGGGATGTCCCACACTGCGGATGGGTTGACTGGTACCATGACACTTCACAACCCTTATATCCAACCACCACCCATGTATGGTGCACCTAAATATCCAAAACTATATGGAGGGACATATTATTACCCTCCACCCCCTGACCAACATCGATTTCCTCTTTCTCCCCCCCAGCCCATGAGTGGACCCTCATCGCACCCATGATGCGTCCGACCTCTCAACCAAGTTCAGGTTCAACTTCTAACTCAACATATAACTTGGGTACTAGTGAAATCACTTCACCTTCCTATGCGCCCTATGGATCATTTCCACAAAACAATCTGTACTTTCCATTTCCTAGTCCCCCACAACCAATTGCTACTCTACATAGACAACCACATGTCGGTGTTAACTTTGTTCAAACCTCTCCCATTCAATAGCTTCATACTTTTGAATAGTTGAATACGACAAATCTGTTCTATGAGTTGAATAATTCCAAGAATAAAGAAAAAAAATGAAAAAATAATAACCCAGGACCAAGAGGAAATAACTCCCAACAAAACCAACCCACTAGGGGAAGCCAAAATCAAGGAAACCAGAACCCCCAAGGGGAAAATAACAAAAAATTCCAAGGGAAGAACCACAACAACAATCTCAGGACAAAATTCCCTTGTGATCTTTGTGGTGACTATGTACATTATACTCACCATTGTTCCCAAGTTTCTGACTTCAAACAAATGAAAGAATCCATGAACACACCACGTCCTCTAGCGTCGCCTGCCCCTCAGCAGGCCCCACAACAGTACTTGCAGCAACCACACCCGACCGTGTTGCAAAACCCTATTCCACACCAAGGTGTGATGAATACCCAACAAGAGGTACACCCTGCTCCAACACAAAAGGGACAGTATCAAAACCGAGGGCCCATCCACCGTAGAAATTTGGTTGATCGCAATATCCTCCTCACTAGCGAAGAAGAGATTATTTTGCAAATGCGTGGTCATCAATATGGTGCACCCCTTGAATATAATCCAACCACCTCAGAAACGACTTCAGTGATAGATGGAAAACCCTTTATGATTACATGCCCTAATATTGAACCTACCATTCATATTCCTTGCATTCCATTGTGACGAAATGTCAATAAACCTCAGGATAGGGAAGCACACAATTACAGTTTGGTTGATGACTTAGTATAGTCTCCTGCAACCATGTCCACATTGGAGGTCCTCCAAACCTGTCCAACTCAGCGAAAATCCTTACTTTCCGCCTTGGGGGAAGTCGACCCAATTGATACTAGACTCATCACATTTGATCTAGATAGTGGAGAACCACGCCTCCCCACTCTGGTAGATTCCTAGATACCTGTAAATATTTGGAACATCACATGTCATCGGTGTATCATTGATGAAGGTGCATCCACATGCATCAAGTCCAAAATTGTATGGAACAAACTTGGCTCCCCTGAGCTAGTACCATCTGCCATCACCTTAAGATCCTATGATGGTAGACCATGCTCCTCTGAAGGGCTCTTCCAAAATGTCCCCGTCGAACTTGGGGGAAAAACACTCCTCATCGACATTGAAGTTATCAATGCCTCACTCGATTACAATATCTTGTTTGGATGTAGATACATGTACACTATGAAGGAAATAGCCTCTTATGTGTTTCAAACAATGATGTTCCCCCACAATGGGAAAATCGTCACCATCGACCAAATTACACATCATGAGCCTAACCACTCTGCCAACATCGATAACATATTTCCTCTTTTCCGTACTAGCTCAGATGCTTATTCACCCATTAACATGGACCCCAAAATTTTCAAGGACCCATCCTTGTTGGGGGCATACCATGGAGCACCAACTCTCATACACCCTTAAGCACAAGTGTGTGTCGTATCTTCTAATGGAACCAACACTGGAGACACCATTCCTCCCATTGAGGCCTCTCCACACCTCAATGTTCCACCAGTTGAAGAAATGTTAGCTCAAGAATTCCTTGAGAACCCTACTACACCACTTATCCCCGATTCCCCCTCCCTCCAGGGGAAAATCCTAGTTTGGGAGAAAATCCCTCAAGCCATTACTCAAATTTCCTTCTTCTACCCCCCACCTAAAGTTCAATAATTTTAGGTAACCATGATGCTTACCCTTCCTAACATGGTACTTTCCATCCCTATATGGTATCTACCCCCATTTTCTATGGTTCCTCAAACATATCTCCCTCCTTATCCAGAGGTAATCCCGATGAAAATTCCAGTACAAGCTCCGACCACACCACTCTCACCCCCAACTTCTAGCACCGTTTCCACTACTGGGGGAAGATGGAAGAAGAAAGAGCCCACAACTCCACTTCCTCCTTGAGTTCAACCTCCTTGCACACTATGTGAAAGTGAGGGACATCGCACTAATAGATGTCCTAATATTCCTGAGTTACACAATATGATCTAACTCCCTCAAGCAACCACATTGCTTGCTGCTTCACCAAGCACATCTATTACTCCTACAACATCCTCCACTATAGGCAGTAAAGGGCTACGCAACAAATTTACTTGTGCCATTTGTTCAAAATATGGCCACTACACTCATCATTGCCTAGCTCTACCTCAGTTTCTGCAAACACTAGTTGCAGTATGCCAAACCTTTCAACAAGAGCCCTCTCTACCACCAATTTATGGTACTTATGTCACTAACATTAGTTATGTCTCTTCCTCAGTCCCTGAACATATGGTATTCCCTTGTGCTCTATGTGACTCACTTTCTCACTTCACATGGCGTCCTTTGATTGTTTCATACTGAGGTCATCATTTAACCCCTAAAACTACCCTTGTACGACCATCTGTACCCCCCTAAATCAAATCCACGCAACTCACACTCTGCAAGAGGCTGGGACCACTAACCTGCCTCTTGAAACTCCCAGATCGGTCGACTCGAGCTCCCGTAATATCCAAATATCCTCCAAATTCTCTCATCAAATCAATATAGAGATGGGTACAAATCAGGTGGCATTATGGGCCCAATAGCCATATATAATCCCTTTTTCCAAACTTCCACACTCAGTTACAGGATCCTAGAGCCTTTATTTCTTGATCCATTCTCAACCACAAGATCATGGTCCTACCATATACATAGTCACATTCCTCGAGTCATCATCTGAACTTGGCCCTAGGGGAGCATTTTTCTCACGTCGCGTATAGGTACGCATGCTTATGTTCAAAATTGTTAAATAGTTGTTATATGTTTTTTATCATCAGATATTGTTCACGTCAGTTATTTGGTTTTTATGTGGGAAGGTACTTGGTCATCACAAATGATGTATCCCCATCAAGTATATTTTCAACACTGGCATGAAATTATTCCCTTTGAAAATCAATTGCATCTCCCAGTCACACATTTCAACTTATACCTTTAGGGTCATTACATTTGGCTCTACAGTACCATAACCTCTGCTTCATTTTGGTATTTCCACCTGGTAGAACTCTCCCCCACATGAGTTGTCCCATTCATATTTCCCCTTGGAAACTTGAAACTAATGATGATTTCACCCCCTAGGGATGGGAGTCCCCATACTCTTATGCACTTTCGAGAATAATCCACATACTTCTTCTCATCATATTTATACCTTTCCCAATGGGCTCCAAGGTTATCTCATCTCAATTCTATTGACTGCACCTTCTCAATATCATTAGCCCTCCATCTCATCCACCATCAGTTCTCACATTTGCATATTTCCCTCCATTCATTTACCACATACATAAACCTACTCATGGGCCCCCACCCTCCAACAGTTCTCTTCACAACTTGCGCCCTCACAGACCAAGCCATCTCGCACTGGGAAACCCGTTTCTGTATTTGTACACTCATCCCAAATTATTCTTTATTTATTTGGTAATTGTAAAAATCCTTTGTTTCTATCATTTACTTAGATTTTTTTCATCACCCCTGATGACCTTCTTTTCTTGGCAATGCAACCTATGTTGGCCTTGGTTGGGGCATCCATATCCTTTTCTCATTCTGACATCGTTCACGAACCTAGAGTATCCAAAATTCCATGTGCTCCTGATCTCTAAGTTTGTCCACTTGGTCAATCCCCTAGCACAATTTAACCCCATTTAGTCGTCCCCCCTGACACTAGATAATGTTTTATGGTTGCTACCAATCCTCCTTCAAAATTCCTCAACCAAGGGAAGTATTGAGTCTCACCACATCTTGAATTCATCCATGTTACCTATCAATACTTGATCTCATCTCCTTAGATTTCATGAAGCCTTTGCTTCTCGGAGTCATGTCTCCCTTTCTGTCGACATTAACACAGTTTCTAGAAGGGTGACAATATCTCAACTCTCATTACCTTTACAATGAGGAGTCTCGGACGACACATAGAGAATCATCATTTCTCTTTGATTCCGTTGATCCCAATAACATTCGACTTCAACAAAATATCATGTTACAATGGGTCTTACTATGCAACTATTGTAGTTTTTTTATGCTAGCCAAAGACCTCTGAATTTGTTTTTTTATTCTATGGGTCATCGACACTTCTTACAAGCATCCTTGCCTCATTTAAGAGATCACCATTCATAATTTTCATCTACCATTATCAACCACCCCAGAGGGAACTGTAGTTATCTACATAAATATACATCTTCAGTTACTATCTTACATTTTGGGCTACATGAGAAAAGCATGGGGCATGCCCACCTCATTTGTATACAACTTTTCTTTTTTCTCCCCAGAGAAAGGTTTAGGTCCCACAGTTTCCTCTCTACGTCCGACAAATCTCTCTTGTAGTTCCTCTCAACACTCTTCATTACAATGACACTCTCAGTAGAAGAAACATTGATGTATTTTGGCTATATGTATGCTCCTAACCTCACACATTAGGGGGCATGTGTTATCACTGAAATTTCAAACACAACATTGCACACAAATGGTTAGAAAAATACAACAATGCCAACAACAATTATTTCACCTACAACACTAAAATGCATTTCAAAAAGAAAAAAAACTATACAATTGGGAAAAAATTGGCATGCACAAAATCACTAAAGGAAGCGTGCACATAGTGCGTGGGCCAACAAAGCCTTGAGAGTGCACAATGCACCAAATGTGCAACTGTGTACGAGAAAAGACGCGCACTCTTGTGAATGACACATTTATGGTTCTTGTTGCCCCCCCCCAACCAGTTATGAACTAGCTCCCATCCTGATTTGACCTCCATATCTAAGAGAAATCTGAATAGGGGGTTGGTCAAGGACAAAGGGTGCCCTAAAAGGCCCCTTGTTCACACCAAGAACGAATTGTATTTTTCCTTGAAGAAATTCTATAAATGACATGGGTGCACTAAGAAGCCAATATCTTCATAAGTATTGTTATATTGCGTCAATTTTCCCTTGAGAATCCTCTTTTCTCCTTGGAGCATTCAAGCATCATTGAAATTGGACATTCCACTCACCTCTTGATGGAATAAGCATTGATTTTCTTCATCATTTTCCATTTTTCTTCCATTGTAAGAAGAGCTCTCCATTAGGGAACTCAAGATCCCTCCCAAGGAGGAAGAGGGGACCCATAAGTCCTCATTTTTCTCTACAGTTTTTTTCCAACTAATATAGTTATCCATTGGTGGCATTATCTTGGTCATTGGTTGATTGTTTATGGTTATAAATTTTCTTATGCATTCTAGTTTTTATTTTTTTAGTTGTTTTAGTTTGTTTATTTGTTTATTACATGTGTTTGGCTTGTTTAACCCACCAACGAACTTTTGTCTTGTCTAGCAGGCCCAACTAGGCATGCAAGTGCCATTTTTTTTCTCACCGAAGTGACTAAATGAGCACAACAATGTATATGGAACAATGTGTTGCATTTGGATGCCCTATGTAGTGTAGTAAATAGTAAAATTATTCTTCACATATACATCTCCATTATTTGTTCTTAACTTTTGAATTTGATGTCTAGATTGCTTTTCTACAAGGGCCTTGTAGGCCAAAAACCTGTCAAAAAATTTTCTCTTAAGTTTTAAGAAGTAAACCTAAGTACGTCTGGAAAAGTCATCAATGAAATTTAAGAAATACTTGCAGCCAAAAAAAGAAGGAGAATAAAGTGTACCACACAAATCATTGTGAACAAGATGCAAAGGGCTCGAGGTGTGCCAAGAGGCCCATTTGTCAAAACTATCCTGATGATGTTTTCCAAGAACACAACTGGCACAAACACCATCTTTGCATGAAACAAGAGGAAGAACAACCGCCATTTGTTGATTACATAGGTGTTGCAATGAGCGATAGTTTAGATTACCAAACCACTCATGCCAAAGTTTTCTCAATTCATCGCTATGAGCAACAAAAATTGATGAAAAAGATGATGACCCAAAGTTGTCAAACTTGTACAACCTAGCAATATCATCATCAATTCCAGTTGGAAGAACATGCTTAGGATATTTTAGATCCTTGATTACAACTTGGTGAGGTGAAAACTCTATGGTTTTACCTTCTCCTGGATTAGTGATTTGATATGCTGATAGAAGGTTAAAAGAAAGACTTGGAACACATAATACATCATTGAAATGACCATTTTCTACTTGAACTGTTCTAGATCCTTCAACACTAAGAGATCTATCATCACCAACAAATATTTTCTTAGTGTTGCATTCATTTAGAGAACAAAAATATATCTCTATCCTTAGCCATATGATAATATGCTCCAGAATCAATAAGCCACTCACCAAAAGAAGAAGTATAAGTTGTATTGAAGGAGAAACCAGAAGAAGAAAGTGCATGTCCATGAGAAGAAGAAGAAGAATTAGAATCAATACTGATGTTGTGATTCTTCAGCACTGCTTCTAAAGCTACCATATTCTTGAAACATTTGGACTCATTATGGCCACATTTATCACAAAATATTCAATGTATGTCATTCTTCTTACTTTTATATTTTTCTCCTTTGCCACCATTAGGAGGAGAAGTTGTCTAAGTGGATTTGGGATCCTTATATTGCTTGTTGTTGTGGAGAGGTGTTGTGATGACTAAGGATTTGTTGGAGGTACCTTCAATGTTGATCACTCCATGTTGTGCAATCTTATCTTTCTCTCTAATCAAAGCATCACAAAAGTTCTCAAGACTGGGTTTTTTATAAGTTGTTTCTATAGTGGGAAAACCCCCCTATGGACTACACTAGGGTTCAACATGTAGGTAGATCTAACCTTCATGTAGGTAGATCTAACCTTCTAAAAGTCTCCTACTTTTCTAACTACCCTGAATTCATACATGAAATACAAAGTGAAAAGATCATGTAACTTTACCTTTTAATTTGCAGCAGGTGTTGATCCTCTCGCGCTTGATAGCTTTGCTGACTGCAAGCCTCCTCCCAAGGCTAACCTGCATTCAAAAAAAGATAAACATGAAACTAAAAACATGCATCTTATATATAAATCATGGGTTAGATGTTATAATAAAGCATAAATCAAATACAAATATTTGACACATCATATTTCAGGACAAGAAAAGTATTTCTTTTATTGATATCACAATGTTTACTTACAACAAGGTCGACGACTACTCCACAAACCTGGTCCGGGGTCCTCTTCACTGAGCTCCAAGTGCACCTCCACATATCTTTCACCTCTCACACTTCTTCTAGGGAAATGGAATAGTCTTATGATGGAGGAAGAAGGGGAAAATGATAAATTCTAAGGCAAATCTCACAAGGTGGTTTCAAATTGTTGGGGCAAGGAGGGGATGTGAAATAGGTAGAGTTTCATTGTTCTTATGCTTGTCTTAGGATTGAGAACCCAACGCCTCCTTTTATATGAAAAAAGGATGGTTATTTGGTTGGGTGATAGGATATAGGTGGTGGATTAGTTGGGAAACTACCCAATGGCCTGCAATCTCAATGAATTCCTTGTTGTTAGCATTAGAAGTCACTCCTACATTGCTTGTAGGAGAAGACCCCAACGCCCATCAGTCTTATGTCACGATTTGTTTATAAAGGGTGATCAGATGGAGATAATGGCTCTAGGAGGTATCACTCTTAATTAGGGACTGAGTCTGGTATGTAAAGAACAAAGGAGGTCTAGAATCCTAACTTCATCCAGTGGGTTGATTTAAAGATGAGCAGGTGGAAGACTTAGGAAAAGATGAACAAACAGCTCTGGGCAACAGGCTTGCAGCGGTTTGTAGGGGAAAAACTCCGAAAGCAGGATCCTCCTGGTTTCAGGGTTTCGAGAAACTGAATAAGGACTTGACTAGATGCTCCAATTCCAAGTCATTCAGTGTCAAAGAAATCACAGGAACTGACTAGAGGCTTCGTAACTATTACAGCGATCAATTACAACATCATCCTATAATAGCTACAGCTTGACTGGATCCTCCAATTCTGAGTTGATCTAACACAGTTAATGTTGGGTATGTGTTATATTCTTTGCACAAGTAGTAGTGTCTGAGCGCCTGTGCCAGGCGCGTAGGGGGGTAAGAGGGG
>JZKD02S1443787.1:288520-306165 GCA_000966675.3 Picea glauca
TTGGGTTTCCAGGTGAAAAATCTCTGTGTAATGTTTGTATTTGCCATTGTATCTTTTCTGTTCTTTTCTGAATATCAGTTTGCAGTAGATACTGTACAAGGTTAGAATTTACAGTTAAAATGAAGACGTGAAAGAAACTGGCATTCATAAGGCAAGAAGTCTCCAAAGTTCATATATATCCAGAACAACAATGCTTCATTAAAACTTTACAACCCGGGAGCTCAGCTCAACCATCGATCCTTTTCAAAATGGCCTAAATGCCTACATATACTTCAGCCAAAATCCGCCTGGCAATAGTATTTCAAGACTTTTAATGGGGTGGTCGTTTCCTCAATCAAATCTGTCCTTTGGACTCCTGTCATATACTTCTTCAATTCATCATGGCTCGCGCCAGGGGGTAGCTGAGCTTCTTTTAATGTTTGAATTGGCGTGCGCAGGCCCTCTTGGCGAGTTGAAGACTCGGTGTGACCTTTCTACAAAGAATCGGTACAAAGGGACCCTCCTGGGTGAACTCCGGCCGGAACCTCCATACATTGCAATAAATGGGTGACGCAAGGCTTCACCTACCTTCCTTATCCTTTTCTGCTGAACCGAAATGGCTCCTCGAATTCCCTTGGGAAACACTGCTGCAACAACCCGATCTGCAGGTCCTTTCCAATCTCTTCACAGCCTCTAGCACCTGACCATGGTCATCCCTGACTCTGTATCGGGGATCAGGATTTCATGATTCCTGCTGTCAAGAGTTTTTGACTCTTGAATTCCCGATCACTGATTCTCCAATGAGCGCGTGCATGGTTAGGCCTCCTTGCTATATTATTATCCATGTGACCACCTCTTATGTGACCGGAGATGAACCTCTGTCGGTGTTTCAGCATTTTTGATGCCTCGATACACAAGTGCCTGGGAGTCGCGATTCTCCGATTTCCAATGGCTCCTTGCGCGCTAGCCCCCTGACTATGCCTCGGTCCAAATGACCATTACCACATGCCTGCGGCCGTATAGCCTTCCATCGAAGTTTTGGGGTTTGCGAGGTCAATGTTCACACGTCCTCCGGATTCGCGATTTCCTGATCCCTGATGGCTTATGGCCATGACATGTCAATGACGCCTTCCCCGACTTGAAAGCTTGCCACCTGTCCTCCACTATGATTCGTAGCAATGTCGGGAAATCAGGTATCGAGATATCACGATTCCTACTATTAGGTGCATGGGACTTTTGATATCCCCGATCCCCAACTCTGTAGGATCTCTAACCACATGCCATGGCTGACGGATGGCTCTGATTCAGTCGGGAAATCGCGCATCGCAATTTACCCATGTAAGAGCTCTCAGCCTTAGAAACTCCAATCCTCCGATGGACTGAAATCCTGACTTTCCTTTTGATGTTTGACACACGTCCTGCCAAAATCAACGGCTAGGATCCCATCGGTCTTTTGAGACTCGAAAGGTCTAGGCCCTCTCTCCCTTTAAAATCCCAATACCACAACTTTTACTAACATCAGGCTCCATGGGGGATAGATTCATCCCTGCGATGCTCTAAGAACTCCTCCTGCAGTTCCAGTTGCCTTTCTGTTGGGCTATGGAGTCATTATTAGGCCGCCAAAATAAAAATGAAAATGAACTAAGAAACAGAAGGACAATATTTACAAACAAAAGAGTCATCTGAGACTCAAACAAAACATTTTTTCAGGAAATGCCCATTCACTAGGCTGCCAAAAACTTCTTCACCTTCTAAATCTCGCAGCCTGTATGTGTTGTTTGAGAAATCCTCGAAGATTCTGAAAGGTCCGATCCACAGGGCTTCAAACTTGTTGTGTTTTCCCTTATCTTGTTTAGGAGCATCCCATTTTAGCACCAGATCTCCTACCTGGAACCGCTCGTTCTTGGCCTTCCTATCGAAGACCTGCTTGATTTCTACTGATGGTCTTAAATCCTGTCCAATGTCTGCTCCCTAGCCTGCTGGACCTCTACTAGCTGATGAATCCTTCTGATCATGTCATTAGGCTCCTCCTGATGGTCCTGGAGGAATTTCTCTACAGGAATAGCTAGCTGGGAAGGGAAGATGACTTTGGTTCCATAGACTAACTGGAATGGGGAGAGACCTATAGCTCTCTTCGTAGTCACTCGATTATCCCATAGGGAAAATTTAAGCTTCGAGTTCCAAGCCCTTTGGTTGTCTTCCAACAACTTTTTGATGATCCTTATTAGGCTTTTGTTGGAGGACTCTGCTAAACCATTTCCCAGTGGGTAATACGAGGTTGAGTGAATCAGCTTAATCCCGAACTGCTCACAGAACCTGGCTAATGGCTCAGACCCAAAAGCGGCTGCATTATCAGTGACAATCTTATTTGGACAACCAAACCTTGTGATGAGGTCCTCCAAGAATCCAATGATTAACTTGTGGGAAGCGCTCCTGGTGGGAATAGCTTCGATCCACTTGGTAAAGAAATCTGTAGCAGTCAGGATCCACCTATGTTTCCCATTGGAAGGGGGGTGAATTTCTCCAATAAAATCTAGGCCCCACTGCTGGAAAGGCCCTGAAACCACCACTGGTCTTAACGACAAAGACCTGAGCTGCTGCTTTCCTACAAATTTTTGATAGTTGATGCAGGCTCTGACCCTTTTGCAGACATCGGCAAACATGGTAGGCCAGTAGTATCCAGCCCTGAGGATTTTGTGGGCTGTGGCTCTCCAGAAATGGTGACCCCCACACAGGCCACTGTGAAATTAAGCTACGACCTTCTCAGCCTCTGGTGGACTTATACATTTTAGAAGCATCCCCAGGGGGTCTTTCCAATATAACACTTGATCGATTAGGCAGTATCTGACTGCTTTAAGCTTTAGAACTCTGGCTTTTCTTTTTTGCAGGCCATCTGGAGGCTGCATCTCCTGCAAAAAGTATATGATATCCTTATACCAAGGACAACGAGCCAATGGGGGCTCCCTTTGATGGTCTAAGTCAAATAGCCAATTATGCTGAATATATGAGCATCCGTTGATGAAACTTATCCCCAAAGCTTGGTAATTTTCTTCAGCCAGCAGCTTGGCTAAACCTTGCCCTTTGATCAACTTGGTGGGCCTTATTTCCAGGTCGAACTCCAGGATTTTGGCTATCCACTTACTCCTTCTCCCATCTATGTCAGGCTGAATAAGAATATATTTAACAGTAGCTGAGGGGACATAGGCGATGATCTTCGACTGCAGGATATAGGTTCTAAAAGCTTTGAGAGCTTTCACTAGAGCATAAGCTTGTTTTTCCATAGTGTCATACCTGACTTCGGCATCCCTTAGTGCTCGGATAAAATAATCAATAGGCTATTCTAACCCACTGTCATTTGTCTGTAGCAGAACAGTAGCCACTGTGTCGGGTGAGGCAAAGGAGAAAATAAGGAAATCCTTTGAGTAATCAGGACTGATCAGCACAGGAGCTTCAGTCAGGGCCTTCTTGATTTTCTCAAAGGAATGTTGCGATTGAGGGGTCCACCTTACTTCATTTTATTTCTTTAACATGGTTGTTATAAGATTTACCTCCTCAGAAAATTTAGGCACAAACCTCCTTAGGAAATTAATTTTACCGAGGAAATATTGGACCTCCTTCCTAGACCTCGGGATTGATAAAGCTTGTATTGCCTCAATTCTGCTGGGATCAATCCTGACTCCTTCTACTGATACTATGTGGCCTAGTAATTTTCCCTACTGCATGGCGAATAAGGATTTCTTAGGGTTTAATGAAATGCCAAACTTTCTGCATTTCAAGAAAACTTTCCTGAGGTGGTGATGGTGTTCCTCATCAGATTTTAAAAATACTGTGATGTCATCTAGATAGACGACCACGCATTTATCCTTTTCCCCAATGAAAGCTATGTCCATGGCACGCTGGAATGTCGCCCCTGCATTCATAAGTCCAAATGGCATCTTGGCATACATGAATGTTCCCCATGGAGTGGTGAATGTTGTCTTCTCCCTGTATTCAGGTAGAACAGAGACCTGACTGTAGCCAGAGAAACCGTCAATCATGGACATTCTGGAAGCTCCTGTTACTCTTTGTAGTATGTGTTCCATTTTTGGCAAGGGATAGTTATCCTTCCGTGAGCTCCGGTTCAAATTTCTGAAGTCTACACAGAGTCGGATCTCTCCATTCTTTTTCCTTACTGGCACCAAGTTAGCCACCCACTCTGAATATCTCAGTGGTACAATGATCTGAGCTTGCAACAACTTCTTCACTTCTCTCTCCATGATAGGCAGCAACATGGGATTGATCTACCTCAACTTCTGCCTAAAAGGATTTTCCTCCTCTTTTAATGGAATTTTATGCTCTATGACCGAGGTGTCGTAGGTTTTAGGGTCTTCGTAGGTCCAGGAAAACACATCAGCAAATTTCTTTAAGAGTCCAATGTATCTAGACCTCTACTCGCCTGTCAGACTTCTTGACAATTTGACATATTTGGGCTCACCCTTGGTTCCAATGTTGCACTGAATGGTATCAATGTCCTCCTCCGAGACCTTTCCTTTTATAGACACATCATTACCATCAAAAATCCTTTCCAAGGGAATGAGTCCCCTGGGAATATGGTTGTTGGGAAGCTGTACAATGTCATGCCCTGCAATCTTATTTAAAAGTTTACCCCCATCGGGCTCTTCTTTTGAGACAACATCTTGGTCTATGTGCATTTCTGAAAATTCCTCAACAGTCTCCAAGAACCTCTTGACCTCGAGATCATCCTCGAATACCTTCCAATGCTTGACGTTGTTAGGTATGGAGGGTCTGTGTTTAACCTCCACATCATATCTGAATTTAGGTGGTAGAGGTACTTTGAAAATGCTAACCGATGTAGCCAAGGAATCCACCAAGGTGTTCTCCTCTCTTGGGATGAAAGAAATATTGAATGCTGAGAAGAAACTGTCAACAAGGTACCAGACCTCATTCCTTTAACCCCTGAGTCGAGGATGCTTAGCTTGATAAGCATTTTTGACCTGCTGGACCACCAACTCTGCATCACCGAACACTGCTATCTCTTGAATTACCATTTCCCTCGCAGCCCTTAGTCCCAGAACAAGAGCCTCATACTCTGCCACATTGTTGGTAGCTTCAAATTCTAATTTGTATGACAGAGATATGGTTTCCTGAGCAGGTGACACAAAAACTACTCCAGCTCCAGCGCCTTCTCCGGAACAGGCTCCATCGAAAAACATTTTCTAGATTGGGTTGATGGAGAGAGGAACTTCAGGGGAAACAGTGGGTTGTTTTATAAGTCTCAGAGGGGGCTCTGGGGCATGGGTGAGCTGCAGTAAACTGGAGCCTAAATCAATGTCTAAGGAAAAAATGGGATGGTTGGTAGGGTTGGCTTCATCACTGATTATATAGGCCAATTGAGCTTCCCTGTATAGCCTTCTATGCTCTCCTCCGAACACTGGGATAGTAGCATATGTGAGGTCCATCTGCAAGGTTCCCTCTAGTCTTTTTATCCAAGATCTTGATAACAACATTCCAAACTTGGGGGGGACATCGGCTACTACGATGTCCATGACCACACTTTTCATGGGCAGTTGAAACAAGGTCACAACCAGGTCTTTGATCACTCCAAGACGTTGAACTCTCCTGGAGTCAAAAGAATAGAGGTCATGATAGGCTTTAGTAACTTCTAGTCCCAACTCTTCCATGACAGTTTTGGGCATAAGGTTGTGAGAGGCCCCTAAATCCATCAAACAGTTGTGCAGCACTTTGTCATGTATGTTCAAGGAGGTGTAGAAGGGAGGGGATGAGTCATCTCTATCTTCTACCATGGGACCTAGGACAACTGTTGGCTTTTCATCTTGGAGGTTTATGGAGTCTGAGGGAAAGCATGAGGCTTTAGAATGTAAAAGCTCAGAGAAGCACTTTTTAAATTCTCCATGTTTAATCAACTCAGTGAGGGGCACGGGGATTTTGATCTTTTGAATCTCATGCTCAAAATTAAAAGAAGATGTAGGCCTTGGAATTTCTTTTATTTCAGGAACATGATTATGGACAATGGGGGAGGGGGGGTGAGCTCTCCTACCTTTGTGATCATTTGCTTCTTCATTAGCAGGTCTCTCTGCTCTAATGGACTGCTAAGGAATATCAAGCGCTGCCATCTTTTTATCGGACCTCAGGTTGTACCTGCCTTGGCCGCCACTAGCCTTGTCTCCCTTGCTTAGCTCGTTCAACTGGCTGTCCATGAGAGACTCCTCGTATGCAGATTGAGTGAGATGAGGAAAAGGAGGAGTGTCTCCAATGCAGTGGATTTCAGGATAAAGCTCCTCTGATTCTCTTTCTCCCTCCTTGGTCACAAAATTGTTTTGAAAAGGGGCCTAAATCTTCTAGTTTTCTCTGTCTCTTCCCTTCTCTTTCTACACATTTGGGGGAGTAAAATTATTTGGCCTCCTGTAACCTCCCTTGTTTTCAGTGATCTGAGGGCCTTTATATGCCTACCTCCCTTCCATCCTCATCCTCTCCATCTTTGCAGACAGAGACTTCACCATCTTGGTCAGTTCATCCACTTGAGGGTGAGGCGCCAATGATCCAGAAGTTGAGGCTTCTGACCTCCCTTTTCTTCTGTCTGCATCAGCCTTGTTTCTTAGTCTGTCAGCTGCTAATACATTGGATTCCACTTCTATGGCTGCATATTTCATCTAGGCTAAGGAGGTGGCTCTTCTTTCTCTCAGCAAAAGGCAGAAATCAGGGTCAAATGCACCAGCATAGAAAATTTGGGCGGAGGCTTCTGAGGGCTTTATCTCTGCAAGAATCTTATTATGCATTCTGTTAAATCTTTTGGAGAAGTCAGAGACCGACTCTCCTTCCATATTTTTCAAAGACCCAAATTCTATCATGTAATACATGAAGTCCTTCTTGTCCCCCCACTGCCTCAGGAAAGCGCTATCTAGAGCCTCAATCCCAGCAATAGATCCTGGGGCCAATCCTCTAAACCACTTCCTCACCTCACCATCTAGGCTCTGGACGAAAAATCTCATCCAGACATCCTCATTTTCAATATTGAGGTTGTCTGCATAACTGTAGAAAGTAGCCAGGTGCTCTTCAGTAGTTAAGTATCCTTCCCCAGTGAACTTGGGCATGTATTTCAGGTAATCTCCAGCAAGGAGAGGATTCATGGGATGAGGAAGAACTAAGGGAGCGTATCTAGCAGTGACTATAGCGTCCATTCTGTTCAGAGGGGGATTAGCACCAGCCATAGGGATGTTAGGTGGAGGAGAATTTGGAGGAGAAGGAGTCCGCGAAGGGGCTAGAGGGAGTAAATCTCAGAGAGGGGTGGGAAAAAAGAGGTGATTCAAGGAGCAGGATACTGAGCTCCAGTCAGCAGGTGTTCCTCCTTGTGCAGGAATGGGGAAATCTTTTGAGGCCACGGGTCTATGCCAAGGTGCAGCTTCAGGGGAGAGGGGAGTGACAAAGTCTTGTTCCTCAAGTCCCAGACCGGGAGGGGAAAACTCAACAGGAACACTCCCAAAATTTAAGAAGCGGGAAACTACGGAGCTAGGCCTGTCAAAAATATGAGGAGGATAAAAAGGAGCTCCAACAGAGGGATATGGTGGTTCACCTGGTTCAGTGATGGATGCTTCTTCTTCAGAGGCCTTTCCCTTCCTAAGCACCGCCTCTGGATTTGTTTCGGGCATAGCTAGAGGAAGCTGTGGGTGAGACCGCGTATGCCTGCCTCTGAAAGCCACAATTAACAGAGCGGGTTATCCCCAGCGGAGTCATCACAACGGAGTCACCAGGTGCAAAATTGGCAATCTGAAAAGCTCTGATGATCCTATGCACCTTCGGATTCAGAGGCTCAATGTCGTTCTACCCAGGGAAAATATTCAATTCCGTCCCTGACAACGGTGCCAGAAATGTTAGCGTGAGAAGTCACTCATGGATTGCTTGCAGGAGCAGAGCCCAATGCCCATTAGTCTTATGTCACGATTTGTTTATAAAGGGTGATTAGATGGAGATAATGGCTCTAGGAGGTATCACTCTAACTCAGGGACTGATTCTGGTACGTAAAGAACAGAGGAGGTCTGGAATCCTAACTTCAGCCAGTGGGTTGATTTAAAGATGAGCAGGTGGAAGACTTAGGAAAAGATGAACAAACAACTTTGGGCAATAGGCTTGCAACAATTTGTAGGGGAAAAACTCTGAAAGCAGGATAGGGGAAAAACTCCGAAAGCAGGATCCTCTTAGTTTCAGGGTTTCGAGAAACTGAATAAGGACTTGACTAGATGCTCCAATTCCAAGTCACTCAGCGTCAAAGAAATCACAGGAACTGACTAGAGGCTCCATAACTATTACAACAATTAATTACAACATCATCCTATAATAGCTACAGCTCGACTGGATCCTCCAATTCCGAGCTTCTCTAACACAGTTAAAACGAAGATGTGAAAGAAATTGGCATTCATAAGGAAAGAAGTCTCCGAAGTTCATATATATCCAGAACAACAATGCTTCATTAAAACTTTACAACCCGGGAGCTCAGCTCAACCATCGATCCTTTTCAAAATGGCCTAAATTCCTACATATACTTCAACCAAAATTCGCCTGGCAACAGTATTTCAAGACTTTTAATGGGGGGGTCATTTCCTCAATCAAATATGTCCTTTGGACTCTTGTCATATACTTCTTCAATTCAGCATGGCTCGCGCTAGGGGGTAGCTGAGCTTCTTTTAATGTTTGAATTGGCGTGTGCAAGCCCTCTTGGCGAGTTGAAGACTCGGTGTGACCTTTCTGTAGAGAATCGGTACAAAGGGACCCTCCTGGGTGAACTCCGGCTGGAACCTCCATACTCTGCAATAAATGGGTGACACAAGGCTTCACCTACCTTCCTTATCCTTTTCTGCTGAACCGAAATGGCTCCTTGAATTCCCTTGGGAAACACTGCTGCAACAACCCGATCCATAGGTCCTTTCCAATCTCTTCACGGCCTCCAGCACCTGACCATGGTCATCCCTGACTCTGTAACGGGGATCAGGATTTCGCGATTCCTGCTGTCAAGAGTTCTTGACTCCTAAATTCCCGATCACCAATTCTCCAATGAGCGCGTGCATGGTTAGGCCTCCTTGCTATATTATCATCCATGTGACCACCTCTTATGTGACTCGAGTCAAACCTCTGTCGAGGTTTCGGCGTTTTTGATGCCTCGATACACAAGTGCCCAGGAGTCGTGATTCTCTAATTGCCGATGGCTCCTTGCACGCTAGCCCCCTGACTATGCCTCGGTCCAAATGACCGTTACCACATGCCCATGGCCGTATAGCCTTCCATCGGAGTTTCAGGGTTTGCAAGGCCAATGTTCATACGTCCTCCAGATTCACGATTCCCCGATCCCTGATGGCTTATGGCCATGACATGTCAACGACGCCTTCCCCAACTCGAAAGCTTGCCACCTGTCCTCCACTATGATTCGTAGAAACGTCGAGAAATAGGGTATCGGGATATCGCGATTCCTACTATCAGGTGCATGGGACTTTCATATCCCCGATCCTCGACTCTGCAGGATCTCTCGCCACGTGCCACGACTGACGGATGGCACTGATTCAGTCAGGCAATCGCGCATCACGATTTACCCATGTAAGAGCTCTCTGCCTTAGAAACTCCGATCCTCCGATGGACTGAAATCTCGACTTTCCTTTTGATGTCTGACACACATCCTGCCAAAATCAATGGCTAGGATCCCATCGGTGTTTCGAGACTCGAAAGGTCTAGGCCCTCTCTCCCTTTAAAATCCCGATACCGCAACTGTTACTAACACTTGCAACTTTTTAATTTTTGCAACTTTTGCAAGTAGACGTGGGTTGTAATGGTGTAGCTAGCATACGTACATGGGCTGTAGTGGTGTAGAGAGCATGTGTATGTGGGAAGTAGTGTTATAGGGCACATTCATCTTCAAAAATAATGTTTTTAAGAAGAGATTCTCAGTGATGGCTTGGAAAAAAAAGAAAGTAAGAGGGCCAAATTCTAGGTGTGCATGTATGGATAAATTTAGGGTTATAATAGATGCCCCCTAATGTGTGAGGTCATAAGAGCATATGATGGCCGAAATACATTACAAAATATTCACCAATGTACAAAGTGGGTGAGCCCAGGACCAGAGTTCGGGAGGTGCCATCTGCAAAAAATAACAATTGTCTCTCTGAGGTGGGCATACCCATTCTCAGGATGAAATAAATCATGGTTTCCAATAAAATACACTGTAGATCCATGTAATATAACTATATAAAGTGTAGTTGTGAGTAATACATAGTGGATCTACATCTTAAAATCAAATATATACATGTATAGTATCCATCTTCAAGAAGCAAATGATGCCTGATGGAGATGATGCCTTCAGAGCTCAAGCAACAACTTCAAGATATTCAAAACTCGAGTAGGAGTGTAATGTGAGTGTATGACTTCACTACCCAGAGGTCTTCGACAGCTTGTCGGGAACAAACAAGAGGATCTTGGTGATCGAGCAAAGAACTTCATTGATTTTGAACAAGGACTTGATTGGAATTTGGGATGGTCCAGCATGGAGTCAAGAGACAAACTGTAGAAAGGACAACTCAGGCTGGGTAAAAATTCCCTTGGACAAAAGCATGAAAGATGATCAGACTCAGGCAGCATGACATTGACATAAGTTCATGATGCAAGAGGCAACACAAACTCTCCATGTGTTTGGAAGGATAACCAAATGGAGGAGGACACAACTCTATGTAGCGATAACAACTTCCTAAGGTCATACTATATCCCAATTCTTGACGAACAAGCAAAAGGATGTGCTTTGTCTAAGGGCGACTCATTGTGATGCCAAAAAAGAATATATATTTCCCATCCTGTTTTTGGGGTATTTTTTATTTTTTTGTCTTTTTCAATATTTTTAAAGAGCTTGAAAAATAATAAAATATTGCTACATTATAAAGGAGGAACGGGTGTCACAAGCATACTAGTTCCAAGTGCAAGGAACACAATAATGCTCATACAAAGGAGACATGTGCATGAAAATGACACTTGGGGAAAATTCCTCCATGGTTCAAGGTGTCAGGTCACAGAGGCAAAGTGCTACAAGAATTGCATATAAGGCATGCTTCAAAGGTTCAATTGAGAGAAACATGGAGCTAACATTAGGCCAAAGACACAGAGATGAAAATGCAATTATAAGGAGACGATGAAACCCGCTTCAATGTATTTTTCATGAGCCCAAAGAAGGTAAGATCAATGGTTTTTTCACGTTTAAATAGTCTAAAAAAATGTAAAAGAAGACTCCACTAGGGTACCTTTTTCGAAAATAGTCTAGTTGGTTTGAAAAAGGGGTAAACTAGCACCAAAAATACGTCTATTCAGAACCATTTTAAGGAGTGTGACACAAACAAGATCACTCAACAATCTTCTCAATTTTAAGGAGTCTGAAAAGAGCTTAACTATGGACTTCGTATGGTGTGTTCTTCTAGACCAATTTAACGAGTGTGAAGGAACACGGTCACTCGATAATATTTTCAATTTTAGGGAGTCTGAAAAGAGCTTATCTATGGACTCCGTATAATATGTTCTTCTGGACCAATTAACGAGTGTGAAGGAACAAGGTCACTCGATAATCTTTTCAATTTTAGGGAGTCTGAAAAGAGCTTAATTATGGACTTCATATAGTATGTTCTTCTTGACCAATTAACGAGTGTGAAGGAGTAAGGTCACTCGATGATCTTTTCAATTTTAGGGATTCTAAAAGGAACTTAACTATGGAATTCGTGGGGGTTCCTTTTTCGTAAATTTAGTCCCTCAATCCTGAAAAAGGGTTAAACTTATAACTGATAATACTCTTCTAGTGAACCGAAGTTCCTAGAGTATACCTTTATTTGTAAAATTGACCATTCAGATCGAAAAGGGGGTAAACTACCGTCATACAGACATGCCTTCAAGTTTTAGTTTGGAGAGCGTGAAGGAAAACAATATCGCTCAACAATATTTTCATGTTTAGCAAGTTTGAAAAGGGCTTAAATAAGACTCATTTTTGGGAGTCCTGAGGGTGAGGCCAAGAGAGATGACACATCAGATGTATGAGGCTCAATCTCGTAATCATGATAGGACTAAAAGGAATCCCGAGCCTAAAGTCATTAATGACGGCATGGATGCCAAAATGCAATCGGGATCTACCTAGGGCATCCATGTAGAGGTAGGCTCTACCACCTCACCAAGACACTTATAAAGAAACAATTATGGTTTCATACCGCAGTTTGGTGGGATCGATCCTATGGAAAAGAAAAAAAGGCAATGAGATGCAGAAAGTGGAGGTGGAATCCTAACTTAAATGCAAAATGTTGGAAAAATGACTTTTACCAAAGGACATTTAAAAGTGACGCATCTCCCCAAAAGTCACCAAACCTAAAATCAAAGTGCGCCATAACATACAAAAAGAAACTCAAGAATCACACTAAATGATTTTCAAGCCAGAAAAAATGAAAAAAGGGTGAAAAAAAGTGGCAAAAAAGGCCAAAAAAGTCTATAAATGGAAGCTCACAACTCATTTTCACCATTGTAAATTGAGAATTAACCAAAAAGCGAAAAATACCCATTTTCTAAAAGATTTGATTATGGGAGCTTCAGATGATGAAATGAACTTCTGCTCAGACCAAGTAAGTACAAACCAACCCCCCTTTCATTTCCATACTTTGTTTATGCATTTATTTTAGTTTTTGGGGGGTGCGCCCTCCTAAAAAAGGGCGGCCCTACATGTACGCAGATTGTCTAAGGACAACCCACGTATGCCCATGAGAAGAAAACAATCTTCCCATGTGCATATGCGACTATGTCCAAGACAGCCCGTGTACACCCTCAATAACATAGAAAGAATGAAAATGCAAGAGCTAACTCTCCCCATGAACTGGTCATGTGACAGTATGTATGTCCATTGGAGAGAGACAGAGCACGAGGATATTGATATCTTGGTCGATGAGGACCCTATTTCTATTGCCACATTGAAACAATGTGGGTTATGTAAGTTCTACCGGTGTCCACTCATGAGGGCACAACCCAGGCTGCTGAATTCCTTGGTGGATTATTGGCATCCTGATGCTAAAGAGTTTATGCTCAAGGGATAGTTGTTGACTCCAACGACTAAAGACATATACTTCTTGACAGGCCTCTCGATGAGAGGGGAACCAGTCAAATTGCATTCATTTCCCCCTGGTCCCCACAACATCGACGAGTTTATTGGAATGCATTGTGAGGCCAACACTAAGAAAGTAGGTTCTCAGGTGCCAATCCACAAGATCACCAACCTATCACTGAAGGTGATATTTTTTCTCATTGGGAAGATCACTAGATATGCAGCCTTATATCAAGCCCCTAAGGTGCACATGCATTGTGCGGTGTAGTGCTTAAATTCACGAGTGTTCAACTGGAGCATGACCATTATTGACTGCATGAAGAGGTAGCTCACAGAGTGTCTAGGGCGGAGCAACAAAAACTTTGGGTTTGGTATCATTTTGTGCTCTTTATTCTTTGAGAGGGTACCCATCCTTAGTCTGTGAGAGACACTGTTATAATCCTAAATTACACTACCCCTGCTTACCTGGCATCAGGCCAACTCATGCCTTTTCCTTGCCAAAGACATGCTGATCAAACTCTTCAAAAACCTCCTAAATCAAGTAACCCGCGCCCTAACCTAACACTAGGTGCGTTGGGATGCTGGCAGGCCTTCTGTAGCACACGTGTGAACGCTGGCTAGCCCACTACAGCCCGTGTTTACCTAACAAAGCCAAAAATCAGGAAAGTTTCCGCCGGGACACGAGGTGTTTTGTCAGTTAACTGGAACTCCCAGCCATGCATGGCCGAGAGTTCACCTAAAACCCTAGCTCCTTCTAGCCTATAAAAGGAGGGGTAGGGGTACTATTCAAAGGGGGAGAAATCATAGTAAAGAAACTCTGCCAAAATTGCCAAGTCCATAATTGTCCCAACCCCTTTAGCCTTGCCTCAAGATTTAGGAGAAATTCAAGCAACAACAGTTGGAGGACAAAAGAAGAGGAGGAGCCCAGGATTAGGATCGAGGAACGGTGGCCGGTCACTAAAATCATTGTAAGTTGATTCATATTGAGATTAATGAAAAAGATGCTTTTCCCGTCCCGAATACATGAATCTCATCTATGTTATTTGATTTGTGTTTTATCTCTAACCCTCTAGTAGATCAGTAGCATGCATGTGTAGTTTTGTCTTGATTGCAGGAAGCTTTGTGGAAGGAGCAGCAACAGCAAGGAGATAATAGCTCAATGGAGGATCTACTTCAACCGTCGATAAAAGGTTAGTTTATTCTTCCCATGTTTGCCTGAGAAAAAGGGTTATAGGTTTGGGTAGGAGCTTAAAAGTTATTCTTGAAGGGTCATGATCTGCGTACAAGTTTAAAGCCCTAGCTTGTTAGTCCGTAGGGTAGGAAAACCCCACAACAGAATTGGCGACTCCGCTGGGGATAGTCTTACTCTTAGGGTTTCTGGATTTGGTTAAAGATCTTTTGGGGTAGTTCAAAGAAGTTTAGTCTTTGTTTCTTTACTTATTTTGTTTTCTGTTAGTCAATGCTAGAAGGGAACCTGGTTATCAATACCAGTTTTCCTTGACTGACGCTTGACATTCATTCTTGGGACACACAGAGGTACCCGTGGCCTGCAGAAGCCCTGCCCGTGGGTAACCCATGCCCTAACCTTCTATAGCCCGCGGTTACCCGCTTGCTGTATTGGTTTCAGTAGCGTGTAGAGCCCAGGAAGCTTAAGAGGTAGTCTCCTCTTCCCTGTCAGAAGTTTATCTTCTCAGGAGGCTTTCTGGATCCTGTCTGGGTTTTGATTTGTTAACTTCTTGCTTCCAGTCTGCCTTGTTGTTTTGGTTTTTTCTTAGTATATTTTTTCTTTTTCTGCAAATTTGTTTTTTTGTTAAAGTGATAGCATCTCAGCCTGTCAGAGACTCTGGTTGTCAATACTAGAAGCCGTTTTCAGGACTAGACTATCTGTGTGTGTTTTTATCTGAGTTTTTAGACATATCCACGGCCTGCTTAGGTTTAGCCCGCGGGTACCCGCACGCTGTAGTGGATCAGCACGTGGTTACACGCGTGTTGTCTTGGTGACAGTCGCGGGTCTGTTAGGTAGCTTTTCAGCTTGGGTGGGCTAGTCATCCCCTCCTGTGGTGAGAAGAGCTCCTCTCATGGGTTTAGAGTCTGGGGCTACATAGTCAGTAGGTTAGGGCATTTCTCCCTTAGCTTGTGCTTGTTATTTGATCTTTTGATAGAAAACACAAAAAGGAAAAAAATATTTATTTCTTGGTTTTTAGGCAAGTTTTCGAATCGGTGTAATCTTGATTGCTTTTCAGCATTTTTGTGCTCTGATTCTGTTTGCGATCTTCGCTTTAAGCCAGAGTTTTCTTTTCATTCTCTTGGTTTTTATCTTGTCATCATTTTTCCTAGTTGCGCTATTTTGCAATAAATAAATTAAAAAAAAATTTCCTCTTTTTTCATTGTCTTCTTGGTTTGAAGATTTTGTTGTTGCGTCAGTAGCTCGGAAAGAAGTATTTTTGCATAAGTTTTTTTAGTACAGTTCAAAGTATAAGTATCTCACAGTTCTGAGCGAAAATTCTGTAGGATTGCTGCATGAAATCTTGTGAAAGTTGAAAAGAAAAGAAAAAGAATCTTTTTTGAAAAGTTGTTGGTTTTGCATTGTTTGAAGAAATTTTTGTTTCCAAGCATATTTTGTGCATTTTGCTTTGAGTCTGTTTTACACACCATCAGTTTCACTTCCGCACCTTGAGACTTAACAAATCCCATTAAAACCAACGCTAAATAAAATCAAGTAGACTTTTCTGTTTGTAGGGTGCATACACTAGCTCAAGATAGGGCCTTGGAATAGGCTGGAGAGTAAATTCTCCAAGGCCACCCAAACCAAACATTGGAGTCTGTCATTTAGGGAGTGTAGAAGTCCAGTTACGAAAAATTTATTCAGGACCCCCCTCTAACACAGGGGCTAAACACGAGGTCGCGTAAGGAAAGGTAGCGGAGATAACCCCTCCAAAGCTGGACCAAACGTGGTGGAGAACACATATAGATGATATGTTAAGGGATTCCGTCGTTAGCATTTGCCATGGAGCTTCGTGGGTCTCGAATTTGTTCGAGGTCCTCAGTTGTCTTCCAAACCATTTGCTCTCGATACCCTTGACAGGTTTCGATCTTGATACCCTGCTCATTGTGGTCTTCAGAATTTCGACTGTACCCGCCTGACAGTTGTTCACGTGCTAGCAAATTAGTTTCCTATCTTTTCTAGGAACATACACATGTGACTGCGGGGGTATACCGCGGTACCTAGGATGGACTTCGGACCAACGCTTTGCAGAGTAGACCCGGAGGGTGCTTCTGTATTCGAGTTGCACTTGCACCGGTAAGGTACTCTAGTGTTGGTTGTGGTAACTGTTCTTCCTACTAATATAGTGCTTTCTTGATTTATCTTCTAGGGGCTTTCTTTTAGTGCGTGTTACTGTTTGTTCGTGTAGAATACCTTAGTGTGTCAAGAATATTCTCACACAGTGGAGGATTCAGAGCTCCGCTAGTCGCGAAGGCTTCTGGGCCTACCGCCGGTTATACTGGAGCCACCCCCGCCACCTTTGAGGTGGAAGCTAGACCATCTTGGGTCTTTCGAAGCAACAGGGGCTTTCGATCCCGACCAACCCCCCAAGGAATCGACCGCCAATCTTGGATTGTTTGAAACCTCAGATGTTGATTTTGGGCCAGACATTATTGTGCCAATTCAATTCTACAAATGCCTATCAGCGCCTAACCCAGTTATGGAACAAATTTCTGGGAATTCTTCCATTCCTATTACTGTTGTTACCACAGGAGAAGCTTCTCCTAACTTGCCTTTGATGTCGGTCTTGGCCACCATGGTCTCAGCCACAACTACGTCACACAGTGGTCCGACGCTATCTATCGCGGCGACCACACTTCCTTACACACCTAGTGTGACCGACCCTCCGTTTTCCTACGGTATGCCGAGTTCAGGTACAAGTCCTGCACTCACTTCCTCCATTTCACAGACTTTGGGTCTGGGGGCAGGAAGCTCTAATGCTTCTCTACAAGGTCAACCTGGGGGAATTCTTGTCCCCTCTAATTCTTTTCCTTACGCTGGGGGTCATATCCCTCCATCGTCCCCTTCGCTTGGTGGATTTCCTCAGCAGTCCGCCAGGCTACCTGCACACACGAGTCCACTTGGAGCCGGGAGTCAAGGAACGCCTGTGCAAACTCAACCGGTAGGTTCATCGCCATTCACTTGGAACGGGATGTATGGTAATAATACGTTCACATCCGCTGCTTTCCCATCAGGGGGCACACCTATTTTTGGACAGTCTACGCCGGCACAGGGTACTATTCCTGTGCTGGGGGCACATATACCAGGACCTTGGAACTCAAGACAAGGATCAGTTCCTTCATCTGGAATGCCAATATGGGGCAATTCTTTCCATAGCCAATGGAACCCCGGACATGCCTCTATGCCTCTCCCCACAGGACCAGCATGGGGGTATCCCGTTGGACACACCTACCACACTTAGAGGGGGGGGTGAATGAGTGTGGGGCTCTTTTTCCAAAACTTCCCTCTTGCACAAAAACTCATCAATTAGCATTCAACATTTATTCA
>JZKD02S1443787.1:324522-355631 GCA_000966675.3 Picea glauca
ATCTCTTGGGGGTTTTGACTTAACAAACCCTAGAGGACGATTCGGTGGTGAAAGATTCCACCTAGCTTGTCCCAAGCTTGGTCTCGGAGATGCAATACTCTCCCAGACCATTCTATTTAGATCTACATTAGTGCAGGAGGTTCTAAGCAGCCACAAGCACAGGAAGAGGAAGAGGGCACACCATTGGGGGTTTCCAACAAGGGGGGTGCACCATCTTTGGAGAGAGATTTGTTGTAGGAGATTGACAGGGCCATTGAGGATTTTATCACTTGGGTTTTCATTACAAGGCCTTGAACATTAGATCTAGTGCTTTCTGAGATAGTTTTATGGCTCAGATTATTTCTTGAGTAGTGGGGCGAATTGAAGAGAAGGAGGGCGTTTTTGAGATTCAGATCTAGTCCGTTTGGAGGGGTTACACTTCAGATATGACCTTGATACTTCACCTAGTGACTTGCAGTGTCCCGATCTATATTTCTAGAGAGTTTTAGAGCATTTGGAGGCCTCCTTCAGCAGGGATGAATTATCTAGGGCTTCAGTCATCCAGTGGGGTGCACTATTCAGTGGGGGATTTCAGATCTACAGAGATTGAGAGGGATATTGGAGATTCAGGTACCTGGGTTGTTCTTACCATCACCCGATCTATCAGTTGGAATATTTCTTATGGTGATTGGAAAATTTTGGCAGCAGGGCTGAGTTATTGAGGGTTTCAACCTTCTATTGGAGCGTGGCATTCTTCAACTGGAGAGTTTGGCATTCAGATTTGCTTGTATTGATCTTCATTTCTTATTCAGCCTTTGGAGGCATCTTTTGTATTAGCGGGAACATTTTGTAGTAGATCTTATCTATTGTCTATCTTCTTGGCCATCTGTTGAGCATTCCAGATCGACATATTCATTGTAGCAGGTTTCTCTATTTTATGAATAAAGAAGATTTGAGATGTTTT
The DNA here is from genome assembly GCA_000966675.3 of Picea glauca. Lineage (NCBI taxonomy): Eukaryota > Viridiplantae > Streptophyta > Pinopsida > Pinales > Pinaceae > Picea > Picea glauca. Next base: position 325,466 of record JZKD02S1443787.1, read on the forward strand.
AGCCTGTCTATCTTATTGCATATGGTTGAGGTATGTTCCATGGTTATCTCTTTCTGTTATTTGTTGCATACACACATATAAACACATCTAAACAAATAGATCAACAAACTGTTTGACAAAATACCACAACCAGAAAAAAGTTTAAAAGACACCAAAACAAGTGACGATCCTTGCATAATGGCTTGGGATCATTATAGTGGTATCAGATCTTAAATCCTGCAAACCTGGGGGGTCTTCCATAGGGAGAAATGGATAGTTGGAAATAAGTGGATGAGATAGCCTTTGAGATACCATGGTTGGAGATCATGTATGACAGCCTTAGAAAGGAAACTAAGGCTACAATAACCTTCCTACAATATGTAGCCTTTAGAAATCCCCATTGGAGCAAATGGGATATTTTATAGGGGATAATCATAGCAGGTGAAAAGAAAAAAGAAGCAGTTATATGGTGGGAAGAACAGAGAAACCCCACGCCCAGTAGGAGCATGCAACCTTGCCACAGTTGCTAGGGGTCGTGGGAACTAGATCATAGGTGCAGGGGTAAAGATCAAGAGTGCATTATTAAGGCATGTCATGATAGTGAGGGTGAGGTGTGTGAGGATGGAGAGATAGATGTGGATTTAGAGTAGTCAGATGATGACAGTGACTCTTGCACAGAGGCTAATGATAGTGACTCTACCTCAAAGGATAGTGATGATGACTCTTGCACAGAGGCTAGTGATGCTTGCACGCTTGAGGAGGAGGATGATCCTTCTGTTGTGGATAGGTAGCTAGATGGATAGGATGATAGCCCCAGTGTCTCAGCAGACACGTCACATACCATTGATGACCTTACACCTCAGCAGAGTGGTGAAACTAGTGAGGAGTCACAAATGTTATCACCTAGAGATGATGAGCTTCCTATGGGGGTCGTGACACATCTGACACCTGTTAAGACACCCATGATAGCCACATCAGATGAGGAGATCAATGGCACGTCAAGTATGATGGATGAGCCTAGTGTGAGGGATGCACACCATGGATAGGTAGACCCACAGATCCAAGAGGAGGTACAGGGCGTACATGCATTTGACCCCACACATATAGGTCAGTCAGAGAAGATGGAGTCACAACTATTAGAGACTCCAGTTGTTGAGCAGATGGAAAAGGTTGATAGGTGGATGGAGAACTTACTTCTAGGATCAGATTGCATGGATGAGGATGCACTCTTTGGCATTCAGGATGACGATAACATGTGTCTGGATATAGATATATGGGATCCAAGCGTAGATGATAGTAGCGGGTTGAGTGCACAGGAGGATACAACTGCTCATACACGATACAGTGTGAGTCAGGGGGAGATGGCATCTAGTGATGGGATGCAGTGGCATATAGGAGTACCTAGTGGCACAGTAGACAGTAGGCAGTTCATCACTTTATCTTCTGTAGAGAGTGTTGTTAGTGATGGCACTAGCAGTGAGAGGCATGAGGGGGTACCCTAGCATGGCTATGATCAGGAGTCACACCACTTAGCAGCACAGTTGGGAGTTAGTGAGGCTTTGATCAGGGTAGCCACTAGACATATTGATGACATGCATGAAGTGATGGCAGATTACGGTTGGAGAGCATCAGTGGCACAGGGTAGCTCAGATGGAGGATTTTCCATGGATGATTTTCACACTCTCCGGGAGAGAGTGTCTATGATGAGGACTGACTACCAGCAGTTGTTGACAGATAGAGACTACCTACTGGGGATTGGTGAGTTGTATCATAGGGCCCTGAGGGGGTAGGAGTTGGAGGTAGACCGACTCACTCAGGAGTTGGAGAGAACTCGAGGATTCTTGAGAGGCACACAAACTGCCCTTCAAGAATCATAGTCTATATCAGATGGGTCTCTTGAGGAGATTCATCAGAGATCCACTTCATTTGTCTTAGTGGACAGTCAGATGTATCAGTCAGTCACATTGATAGAGGATGTTGATGATCTAGTAGAGGAGAACCAGTTGATGGGGGACACTTCCATTTGTGTCTTGGGAGTGGTTGATCTTCATATAGAGATTTATCCAACCGTACGCCCAGGATCTGTGATGCAACATGAGTTTGCAGGAGATGACATGAGTATGACAGAGCATACTATGATGAGTGATAGCTCACAGAGAGATGTCGAGGTGTATGGTGGCATTCAGAGGGGTATACTTCCTTGCATGGAGGAGACACACTCAGGGGAGTATGTAGATGTCACTCCTCTGCAACAACACATAGTTGTGGGAGATCACCTTCACCATTTTAGTAGTTGCATGGTAGATGAGAGATGGAGGTTGGTTGACTAGCAGTTGAAGGGGTTACTTCTGGTTGTATTGGACGGTTGGGATTCGGTGATGACCACAGGAGAGCATCTTTCATGGATACCGATGGACAAGCTTCTGGTCTAATCATTGGGATTGACCAAAGCATGTGACACCTCCCAGTCCTACAGTCAGCTGCAGATGTTTCTATTATCATGTCCTGACACTTTTATCATAAACAACAGCATGAGGAGGGATATACCATGGTTGGGGGCATGGAGAGTGAGTAGGCCGAGACTATATGATAGGAGTAATTTTACAGCATAAAACAGGTCAGAGGTGGACTATGTTAGACAGACAGTTGAGACTTGGTATGTGATGGTGAGCATCATAGACTTGGTGATGATAGATGAGCGCAGTGGAATTCCGACAGTGATTAGCCTAGCACAGGAGCAGCTAGCGGAGACTGGAAGTGATAAACTTCCAAGTTTTCCATGGGATCAGGGAGTTCATTTGGTTAGCAGGATGTTTCACTACATGACGACCCAGGTGGCACCAAAGAGCCACACACTCCACCTTAGGTTGGTTTGGAGTGGGCCGGTAGGTACTTGTCCTATGGGGTGAGACCTTTTCTTCCTCTTGATCATCATGATAGGGCATGGAGACATTTGGACAGGTACTTCTTCTACAGAGGTGTCTATGCCGATACAGTTTCTGGGCAGCAAGTTCGGTGGTCACAGGTATCTCAGCGTGAGGAACCCAACGAGGAGGATCTTGTATGTATGCAGGGGACAAATAGTCGTGGACATAGTATTGCAGTCTCAGCAGGAGGATCGTCGATAGAGGTTACCATGGGACCCATGGACTGCAGGATTGAGCAGTTCATTCACCGACAGGGGAGAGTGGACCATTGCAGGGGAAAGTTATTCTAAGTTTCCATTTAGCACAACGCTTGAGGGTGCCTCACGGAGATCTTGCAGTACCTCATTCTGGCATCATCATGTGCAGTTGATGGAGACCGTGTGGATCTTGGTAGAGATTTGGAGGATGGACTCATTCCGAGATGAGGCCATGGGTCAGGTGTAGGAGGTTCATAGGGTTGATATCTTCTAGGACTGTTCTTCATAAAGTATTGCAGCTCACTTCCTGATATGGGATCCAGGGGGTGGAGTGTGCTATTGTTCATCTTTGGATGGGTTCTACTATGTATCCCACAGGTGGACATGGGATCCTATTATTTTAATATGTGTGTGTTGCATACACACATATAAACACATCTAAACAAATAGATCAACAAACTATTTGACGAAATACCACAACCAGAAAAAAGTTTAAAAGACACCAAAACAAGTGATGATCCTTGCATAATGGCTTGGGATCATTACAATGAGGCAACTTGAATTCATGATCTCGATCTACAACAGGAGCGGTTCTTCAAACAGGCTCTAATACCATGTTCGACAACACAGGTATTCCAACAGAGGAAGAACACCTTTAGTAACCACTCACACAACCAGATCAAAGATGGACACACTAATTTTTTGACATGGTAAAATCCCTATGGGGAACAATCCACGAGCCCACCCAACATGACCACTTGGAGCAGTTTATTAATGGAAAAGAAAAATATTACAGAGAGATTTTACAAGAGATTTTCTCACAATCGATCATCAACAAATGACCCTCCATGCTCTTTAAATATAGATCATGGACCAATCGGGTGTTAAGCCACAGATCAATGTCCATTAAGATTGAGGAGAATATTAATCGTCAGATCACTATATTTTAGGAACATATCATGATTGTCGTATTTCCTAACTACAAATGCATACTAAAGAAACACACTAAGAAACACACTTTTACCTAACGACACACTAGACCAAGTAAATATTAACTAACTCCTAAGTGTCTAAATATCCCAACACTTCTGCAATTTGGTGTGGAGAAGCACCATATTACCATTGACTTGATGACAGAACATCAACCCAACCCAACTAGTAGTTTGGGAGAAAAGTCAAAATCATCACCTACAGGAAAGTTTGTAGTGGATGTTGTCAAAGGTGTTGTGAACTCTAACAATGTGACAAATCTGAGCTATGGGAAGGATGCCAGCTGTCAGGGAAGGTTCGAATGGATTCATAGGAGTTATTTGGACATGAGATACATGTGTTCCATATCCAAGTCAAGCAGCATGACATGTTTCAAAGGCATTTATCACAATAAATAGGATCCCCAAACATAGGAATTTGTTATGTTTTTGTTGGAATATTTTGTCACAAACTCCTAAATGGAGGATAATCCCATGTAGCTCTTTGGTTTCGATCTCCTTATAATAGAGATATATCATTCACTATATATGAAGTGTATTTTGGGAAGGAAAGGGTGGGATTCATGATCCAAGAGAGGAGAGAGTTGGAGGAGCAGTTTTAGTTGCTCATTTGTAAAGCTCGAGGGCCTATTGTAATTAGAATTTATGCCATTAAATATTCATGAGAGTTGTTTATTAGCTTGTCTTATTTGTTTTTCCATTTCTTTTATTATCTTCTTGATTGAATATATTACAGGTTTTGAGGATCAAATGATGTCTTTGATTAATGGATACCTGAGCAACACAAGATCTGTTGTAGCTGGCATGTTAATCATTTTTTTTGTTCAAGCATTTTTAAATCTATTCTATAGAGAGGATCTGTATTTAGTAGACATTCTTCTTTTGTTCATTTTCCTTTCTTCTAATCATCATCATATAATCTCTTACCATGATATTTACCTTGATTGCCTTCAATTTGCAGAGTGGTTTTTATTGATACTGAGAGGGGGGTGAATCAGTATAAAGTACAATTTACAAACCTTTTCAAATGATACTTAAACCATTTAATTATATCCAATGAGAAATGAACAATAGTATAAGATTTACACTAATACACCACAATACACCATGCACAATATATGAGAAATAATCAATAGTTATTGTTCAAGGGATGTAATGACTTCCAAAGGTAGCTAGAGCTTCCAAATGTAAAGGGAGGGATAAACCTCCAAGAGGAAGATACAATCCTCCAATATCAAGAGAAATTTGAACTCTCCATCCTTTCCCCTTCCTTCCACCCAAGAATATATTAGAGATAATAAAACTTTACATTAAATCATGACCATCAACCAACCATCACAGAGAACCTGATAATGCTTCCTAAGACTTCTTAAATTTCTGAAATTATTCAATTCTTGGAATACTCTGATCCTATAGATAATATTTCTCAATTTATTCTCTGAAACTTCTCCAAGTTTCACTCCTTGAATCCTCCTCAAAAATAAGTTATAGAAAGAATGGTATAGTTTATTCAATTCTGGTTTATTCAGGAGAGCGAACTTGTATAGAATTACCCGCGCTCAATGATTAACCATAGATTATGAAACTTGTACACAAGAAACTAAAGTCCGTACTCTTTCCAATGAAATTGGTACCACTTCATTTGGATTCTCTATTAAGAAGTTATGACTTTTTTACCCAGAACACCTATTTATTGACTAGCTTCAGGACTGGTCAAAAACCCTATCTTCCATAGAGTGTATCTACATAATTATAGAGAATCAAGAGATTAAAATTTTACCACAGGTACCTTGATATGTCTTCTCAATACCATAACAATTTCACCATATGAATTGTTTTAGAAAAAAAATTATAGTGAAAATGGTAAGATGACCTGAAAATAACATACCTTAGAACACATCACCAAAAGACTTCATCCTCCCTCCAAATCCGACTTTCTTTACTTATGATTTCCTCTGAAATTCAACTTTTATTTCAAATGAATGCATAATGCTATTTATTTATACCATTTATGTCACCTCTTTTAACATTAGGGCTGACCTAACACTTTCTTATTTTGTAATTCTTTTCTTTAATTATCTTAAGGGCCTACATGTTCTTCCATCTTCAATTCACTTTGTCATATTCAAAAATTTATTTCTCCTCAACCATGAGGATCCATGTGACATGCCACATACCACTGGAAACAAAATGATGTATACTATCCATCCATGGGTGTTGTATCTGCATGTTAATTCTCCTTCGTGTCCAAATACCTTCATCAATCTTACGGTCCAAAACCAATGACTAGGGTTGACATCAATGACAACAACCAATATTCCAACAATATCCTCCTTTGTCATTGATGGAAACACTCATGCTCCCCCTATCATCATGACACAGCCGCACCCGCAAGCACGCCCGCTCATAGGATCTTCTCTACTCTCATCCCGAGGAATGCCAAGGTCCTTCTATTTCCCTATCGGGAAATCTGCCCCCATAGATCTTCTCGCACAATCCCCCCCTCTTTATTTATCGAGGAATCAGACTTCGCGACTTCACTATGTCAAAGGTCGATCACTGGGCTCTCGAATCCTCGAGACCCGATGGCTAGTCAATGTTGACTTTCCTCTTTCCTCTACTGGAAGTTTCCCTATCGCAATTTCGATACTCGTGATACCAAGCAACTCATCCTACCGACTCCCGATGCCCAATATGACAAAACTCTGATGCACACGTGCAAGTTGACTTTTCCACTTCCCATCACTTCTATCAGGATTTCAGACTTCGCGGGATCACGAATCTTGATGTCAATGGGCTCGGGACTTTCCTTTACCTGAACTCCGATATGATGTGCCACCTATCCTCCACTCCCCAACTCCGCTATGGCCCATGCACACTTCCCTTTGACTGTCGGGATATCGCGTATAGCGATATCGCGATTCTTGTTGCAATAATTTGGAGCTTCGACTCATGAAACCCTGATCCACGATATGCATGTGAATCTAACGACCCTTGGGGTCCTGATCAATGGCTCCACCTCTCTTGAGCTTGGAACCTTTTGGGAATACGTCATCATATCTTCCCTGCACCTTTCCAAGATCTAACAACTCACGGTGATTCGCGAATTCTCCTAGGGGAATTCCGACCATCCGTTCCTTCCTGATGAATTCTATGAGATGAGTTAAGTACTTCCTCCATGAAGAATTGTTCACCTGTGTGCAAACTTGCAGCACCTGCTTGGACACTTCAAACACAACTTGCCTATGTTGTTCTTCAACAACTCAATGGCCTATCCTTCCTAAGCTTTCCCATGAATTTCAAGTCCTTAAAAAGAGAACCCTCTTTCATGCACTCCTTGCGAGAAACCTTCAACAACGTCGAAGTGTTGAAGTCCTTTGACTCTGTGCACCCCTGCAGCAGCAGTTTTTCAACGACTCACTCAGGCTCACAACCCTGAGACTTTTACCTGTCCTGTGCACTCCTTACATGGATCCTGTGCCCAACTGCACCTTTTGGGATGAATGAGAACAAAATACTGCCTCTATATGAACCCTCTGTTAATGCACTCCTTGCAGACAATTCAACTGCACTCTTTGCAGGAATCTCTGGCTCAAATAGAGAAAGAATTGAAACTCATTCCTTCACCCTCTCAGACTTCAATTCATACATGAAATCACATACACAACATATAAAATCAAATGTATACCAGGAAGCAAACGTTCATGAGCCTATCATTCAGCACCAATACACAGAGAACAACACAAACCATGGGTTTGAATCCAAGCTTTCTATTAATTCAAATGTCTGTACATGCGTGTTTTTACACAACTCTCTACATGCTCTTTCTCTCTTTCTCCTCCACAATAATGTTACAATGCACAATGAGGGTGTCTATATATGTTTTCCCTCCTGCTTTCTAAAACTGTCTAGCCTAAAATTAAATTTCTATCTACTTGCATTAACTATTTTAAATGACGTCTATCTACTAAAGGACGAGAGCTATCCGCTCAAGGTCCATTTACAAGATACAAAGTGTGCTTCATTAAATTTTCACATTAATGTTCGTGCAACAACTTCAAGGTGTTTCAAAATTTGTGTTGGACGACTTCCAGTTGTCTTCTGCTTCCGCGCTGGCTTGTTTGATGTGTTGGCGATGCTCCTGCATCATACTCCCTCGCTTGAAATTTTCATGGGCTCCTGTCCATGAGCTCCTGCATGGTTTGTCCATGCTTCTATATTCCTACCTCAGTCTCCCAGCTGGCATCTTCAACTGGATGATTCTTCCACTTGACCAGATACTCGAAGTATTCTTTCCTCCTGGTCTTCTTACCCACTCTCTTGTCCAGTATGCATTCCATATGCGGCTTCTCTACAATTGGCATTTGTTCCATCCACTGGATCACTGGCTGCACAGTTCCAGTCTCTGCTTCTCTAGCCCTGTATGCGTATAAATCTGCGACGTTGAATATTAGAGATATTCCGATCCCATCTGGTAACTCAATCTCATAAGAATTTTCCCCCAATTTCTTCAAGACCTTACATGGCCCATTTTTCTTCATCTTTAACTTATTGTATGTTCCCCTCGGGAACCTTTCTTTCCTCAAATGTGCCAGAACTAGATCACCAACTTCAAACTAAAGTTGTCTTCTATGCTGATCGACTCTGCATTTATACTCCTGGCTTGATTTCAACAGTCACTCCTTCACCTGGCTGTGAAGTTCTTTCATCGCCTCTGCAAACTCTTCTGCACTAGCGCTACTAGTAGCAGTCTGTTCTGAATCCCTTAGTTTAGAAACTCCTCTTGGTTGCATTCCATATACGATCTGAAATGGACTTTTTCCTGTACTCTGATTCATTGAGTCATTGCATGCAAACTCTGCTTGTGGTAATATGTTGTCCCACTGGCTATGGTGTTATGTCACCAAGCTTCTCAACAAGTCTCCCAGACTTCTGTTCACCACTTTTGTTTGCCCACCTGTCTGAGGATTATAAGCAGAACTAAACGCCAAGTTAGTTCCCAGCTTCTTCCATAAGGTCCTCCAAAAATTCCCTATGAATTTTGTGTCTCTGTCCGAAACTATGCTTTTTGGCAACCCATGAAGTCGAATGACCTGTTTGAAAAACAGATTTGTGATGTGAGTCGCATCGCTGGTTTTCTGTCATGGGATGAAGTGTGCCATATTAGAAAACCTATCCACTACCACAAATATTAAATCAACACCTCTTTATGTCTTTGGAAAACCCAATATGAAATCCATGCTGATTTCATCCCACTGCCTCTCAGGTATGGGCAATGGTTGATAGAATCCTGCATTATGCTTTCTTCCCTTTGAATGCTAGCAAATTATGCATATGTCTACAAACCTCTTGACATTTTCTCACATTCTCGGCCAAAATTATGATTCACTCAGCTTCGCAAATGTCTTATCATGGACAAAATGTCCTACTAATCCACCACTGTGCTTCTATTTAACAAGTTCTCCCTCATGGAGCATTTTGGAATACATAGTTGATTGCCTCTGAACAACAATCCTTCCTGAATCATGTATTCTATCCACGAGCTTCTGTCCTTAAGAACTAGATTCTCAGCTGCTTCATATTCCTCTCCAAAATTTGGATCTACTGCATACATGTCCCTGAGATCATCAAAACCCAATGTTTTGACTCTGAACTCCTACAACAACAAACGCTTCCTGCTCAAAGAATTAGCCACTTTGTTAGAATTACCAAAAATATGTTTAATAACAAATGTGAAATTATGCATATAATCTACCCATTTTACATGTCTCTGATTCAACTTCTCCTGTTGAGTCACAAACTGTAATGTGTGGTTATCACTATATAAAACAAATTATTTTGGGATCAAGTAATGCCTCTACTTCTTCAGTGCCTGGATGATGGCATAAAATTCCTTGTTGTATGTGGAGTATTTCACCTTTGCCTCATTCAGATTCTCACTAAAATATGCAATCGGTCTATCTTCCTGACTCAAGACTTCTCCTATGGCAAACCCGCTTGCATCGCATTTCACTTGAAATGTCTTCAGGAAATCCAGCAACACCAAAACTGGTTGTTCCGTGATCTTCCGTTTCAACAATTTGAAACTCTTCTTAGCCTCTGCCATCCAGTGAAAAGACTTATGCTGCTTCTTCACTGTATCCATCATCGTTGCGCTAATCTCACTGAAATTTCTGATGAACTTCTGGTAGAAACTAGCCAGTCCATGAAAACTTCTCACCTCAAAAATATTTCTCAGTGATGGCCAATTTTTAATTACCTCCACCTTATCCGGATCCATCCTTAACTCATTTGACGAAATAAAAAATCCTAAGTAAATGAGCTCTGTCTTCATGAATGAGGATTTCTTCATGTTTATCAACAACTTCTCCTGCTGTAGCTTCTTCATTACTATAGCCAAATGATCCAAGTGTTCTGCCACTGATTTACTATAAATCATTATGTCATCCAAATACACAATGACAAATTTCCCGATGAACTCCCTCAGGACTTCGTTCATCAACCTCATGAAGGTACTCAATGCATTTGTTAAGACAAATGGTATAACAAGCCATTCATACAGTCCTTCGTTGGTTTTGAAGGCTGTCTTCCATTCATCGCCTTCTCTCATGCGAATCTGGTGATACCCGCTTTTCAAATCAATCTTTCAAAAGTACCTTGCCCCGCTCAAGCAATCCATTAGATCATCCATTCTTGACAATAGGAAACCTGTACCTGATGGTTATCTTATTGATCTCCCTTGAGTCGATACACATCCTCCAGCCTCCCTCTTTCTTCAGACTGAGTACTGTTGGAACAACACACGGAATCAAGCTTTCTCTGACCAATCCCTTGTCCAACAACTCCTGGACCTGCTTCTTAACCTCTTCATTTTCTTTCTACATCAATATGTACGTGGCTTTATTCAGAAAACTATCTCCTGGTATGAGGTCTATATGATGACTCACACTCCTCATCGGTGGCAACGAACGAGGTAATTCGTCCACCACGATGTCAACGAACTCTTCCAGTAGTTTCTGAATTTCTTCTGGTAGATCATCCACTCTTGTGCTAGTCATAACAATCCCCGGTTTCCTGACCACAAAGAATTATGGATCTTCTTTCTTATTCACCTTCATAAGAAGCTCTTTCCCACTCATGAGAAGTACTGTGTTTCTTACTTCCGGCTTCACATCCTTATCCTTTATTAGAAGCAACATATGGGTTCTCCCATTCTTCTCCAGGGTATATGTGTTCATTCTCCTGTCATGAATCACATTCCTATCATATTGCCATTGTCTACCCAGCAATAAATGACAAACATCCATGGGAATAAAATCACAGAGTATTTTATCATTATATCCTCCTATCTTGAATTCAACCAAGCATTGTTTAGTAACAGTTACCTGGTGTCCTTTCTGTAGCCATGAAACTTTGTATGGGTTGGGATGATCAGTCGTCTACAGCTCCAGCTTCTCTACCATCTCCGTAGATACGAGATTATCCATGCTACCACTATCTACAATGACCTTACACACCCTATCCTTGGTCTTGCAAGTTGTTCTGAAAAGTCTGGTCCTTTGGACTGAACTTTCCACCTCTTTCTCAGGTGTTAAGAGAACTTTACGCATCATCAATGACCTTCTGCCTTCAGTGTCTTCAGCTTCAACATCCCGCCTCTGCGCCTCGGTGATGTGAGCTTCTTCGATGTCCTTCTTTTTCTCTGGACACTCATAAGACTTGTGCCCATTCTTTCCACATGTGAAGCATGTAATTACTCCACCTCTTCCTCTTCCTCTACCTCTGGTTCAAGGAAAAATGTTGTTGTCAGCATAATCTCACCTCTGCTCATTATGCTACCCTCTCTGTGAACTTCCACCCCTCTCTGTATGAGTCTGAGGTTTCTTCCATTCCTCCTTGGGCTTCTAATATTTGTCTTGGGCAACTTCTTTGCCTCTGGGCTAGCTTCTACCTCAGCCCCTCTAACTTTGTCTTCGGCTCAGCTTCTCCTCAGCTTTCAGAGCCATCTGATAAGCATCTTCCACCATTCGGATGGTTACCATGCTCTTCTCATCTTGGATATCATATCTCAGGCCATTCATATACCTGGAAACCTTCTCATCATCGCTCTCCCAATGACCTGCCCTGATGTTCAGTCGATAGAATTCCTCCATGTATTCTTTCACTATCATCAGCTTCTGTCTTAGGTTCTGCATTCTTCTGAACATAGTAATTTGATAATCTCTCGGGATGAATTTCACCTTCATCTTCGCGATCATCCTTTCCCAGCTCTTGATTTTCTGCTTGCCCTTACAACGTCTGTCAGCTTGTAGTTCATCCCACCATAATGCTGCATGTCCCTTCAAGCACGTAACAACATGCTTGACTTTCTTGTCTTCTTTGACATCTTCATAGTCGAAGTAAGTATTCAGATCTCTAATCCAATCTAGAAGCTCCTCTGTATCCAAGTTCCCCTCGTAAACTGGAATGTTCATCTTTGCTATTGCACCCATCCTGGAAATAGCTTTGATCAAACACTCATTTGATGCATCTTTGGCTGAAACTTCTTCTTCACGTTCAGCCTGAATCTCGTTCTCGGAATCATTGAGATCCCCTGCACTAGCTATGCGTCTTTGCATTGTCTCCATGTCCTCGAGTCTCTCTCGGAGATCAGGCATTTGTCTCTCTATGGCTGGATCTACCATCTGCCTTCCCCTTCATCTCTACACCTCCCTATCCTCTGGATTGGGTGACTGTCTTTCTCTCCTTGGCGGCATGGTGAATTTTCTTCTTCTCTGCTATAGAAAGCAAAGAAATTCTGCTGCTCTGATACCACTCTGATGCAACCACACCCGCAGGCATGCCCGCTCATAGGATCTTCTCTACTCTCGGCCTGAAGAACGCCAAGGTCCTTCTATTTCCCTATCGGGAAATTTTGCCCCACAGATATTCTCGCGCAATCCCCCTCTCTTTACTTATCGAGGAATCGCACTTCATGACTTCGTGATGTCAAAGGTCGATCACTGGGCTCTCGAATCCCTGAGACATTATGGCTAGTCAATGTTGACTTTCCTCTTTCCTTTACCGGAAATTTCCCTATCGCAATTTTGGTACTTGCGATACCAACCAACTTGTCTTACCGACTCCCGATGCCTGATATGCCAAAACTCTAACGCACACGTGCGAGTTGACTTTTCCACTTCCCGTCACTTCTATCAGGATTTCAGACTTCGCGGGATCACGAATCCTGATGTCAATGGGCTTGGGACTTTACTTTTCCTAAACTCCAATATGACGTGCCACCTATCCTCCACTCGCCGACTCCACTGTGGCCCATGCACACTGCCCTTTGACTGTCAGGATATTGTGTATCGTGATTCTTGTTGCAATAATTTGGAGCTTTGACTCACGAAACTCGGATCCATGATATGTGTGTGAATCCAATGACCCTCAGGGTCTTGATCAATGGCTCCGCCTCTCCTGAGCTTGGAACCTTTTGGGAATACGTTGCCGTATCTTCCCTGCACCTTTCCAAGATCTAACGGCTCATGGTAATTCATGAATTCTCCTAGGGGAATTCCGATCATCCATTCCTTCCTGATGAATTCTGCGAGATGAGTCAAGTACTTCCTCCATGAAGACTTGCTCACCTGTGCGCAAACTTGTAGTGCCTGCTTGGACACTTCAAACACAACTTGCTTGTGTTGTTCTTCAACAACTCAATGGCCTATCCTTCCTGACCTTTCCCATGACTTTCAAGTCCTTAGAAAGAAAACCCTCTTGCACGCACTCCTTGCGAGAAACCTTCAACAACATCGAAGTGTTGAAGTCCTTCGACTCTGCGCACCCCTACAGCAGCAGTTTTTCAACGACTCACTCAGGCTCGCAAACCTGAGACTTTTACCTGGCTTGCACACTCCTTGCACGACTCCTATGCCCAACTGCACCTTCTGGGATGAATGAGAACAAAAGACTGCCTCTATCTGAACCCTCTGTCAACGCACTCCTTGCGGACAATTCCACTACACTCCTTGCAGGAATCTCTGGCTCAAATAAAGAAACAATTGAAACTCATTCCTTCACCCTCTCAAACTTCAATTCATACATGAAATCACATACACATCATATAAAAGAAAATGTATAACGGGAAGCAAACGTTCATGAGCCTATCATTCAACACCAATACACAGAGAACAACACAAACCATGGGTTTGAATCCAAGCTTTCTATTAATTCAAATGTTTGTACATGGGTGTTTTTACACAGCTCTCTGCATGCTCTTGCTCTCCTGCTCCTCTAGAATAATGTTACAATGCAGAATGAGGGTGTCTATATCCATTTTCCCTCCTTCTTTCTAAAACTGTCTAGCCTAGAATTAAATTTCTATCTACCTGCATTAACTATTTTAAATGCCGTCTATCTAATAAAGGACGAGAGCTATCCGCTCAAGGTCCATTTACAATATACAAAGTGTGCTTCATTAAATTTTCACATTAATGTTCACACAATAGCTTCAAGGTGTTTCAAAATTTTTGTTGGACGCCTTCCAGCTGGCTTCCGCTTCCGTGCTGGCTCACTTGATGTGTTGGCGATGCTCCTGCATCACATCATGATCCCAATTTCTCTCCCCCTTTGATATCAATGAAAAAGGGTAGATATTCTCCCCTTAAGTTTAATGGAAAAAGGTAACATTCTTCTTTGGGGTTGTTAAGAACTAAAAACTGAATACAAAAGCACCACAACAGATATACAAGAAATATATGCAAAATCTCCTTTATTACTATCAAACCCTTGAGGTAGGGAAACAATGTACAATGGATCCTATTATGGAAGGAATCCTCTCATGTTCACTTGCCTCTTCGACAAGGCATCCTCCTATTGAGATACTGCTCCAAATAAAATAATTCTCTTCATATACCATTACATTGCTTGAACCCCTTTATATAGTGCTACCATCACTTAAGAATATTCTAGAGGAGGAATCTTCTAGAATTAGAAACTTCTAATAAGTCTTCTTACCTTTATTATATCTTAACTACCCATTTATTATATCTAACTACCACAGTGGACCTTATTTAATAATATAGTGGACCCAGTCCACCTTACATTGAACGGCCTCCACTATTATCACTATGGACCCTCTAGGCCCCCAATACTACCTCTCTAGCTACCTAACATTCCATCCCCCTTATGGAAGTGTTGTCCTCAACGCCTGATGTACAACCATATAGCAAGGTCCCATGGATAATTGTGGACTATAATGCTAAAGAAGACTGAATAACCAAGGTCTAATGTAGAAAGGAAAGCCACCTTGCTGAAGTAATCCAACCACCATTGTAAACCCGGGTCCCATGTCCAAGTTCTCATGCGAACTCCACACAGAATATATCGACACCCAATAACCAACTGAAAATGATGCTCCAAATACTAACACCTATCATGTGGATCAAAATAAGAATATACATCCACATAGTCAAAAAGGGTCAAAGATGAATCTGGAAGGGACAATACCATTGTAGAATATGCAGACTGGATGCTGGAAATCATAAATAGATCCTGATGTGTCACATTGATGTACTCTACAAAGGTGGAGTAGAGTCATCAAATAAAATATGGAAGTGGTTTTCATCCCAGAAATGACAACTATCCATATACCAATCATCACAATCGGCCTCAAAATCATACCAAGAATATATTTCTTGAGTATATTCATCCCTAATGTCCGCCATAATAAATCTCTCCTGCATGTTATCCAAAGAATCTTGAATACTATGAAAACTATCATTGAGGCCATCTACAAAGCCATCCAATGTGTCAAATAATTGTGCTTTGAATGCTTCAGTAATATATAGAATTTATTTAAGGGTTTGAGAGGAAATATCCATATGAGAACCCTATGAACTATTCAGTTCCACAACCATCATGAAAAAACCAAAAAAATAGAAAAATAAGTTACGATAGAAAATCGTGGTTTTTTCTGGAAAAACCCTAAAAAAATGTTGAATTTAAAATCTCATAAATTAACTTCCCAGACTCCATTTCGGCTGATTTATTTTTTGAAATTGGGAAAAATTGTGAGAGGAACACAGATATATAATTTGTTTGGAAAAATTCATCCTCCATCTGCTACACAAATTAAAAAAATCGCACCGTCATCTGTGGAAAAAACCCTGAAAATTTGCAGATTTTAAAACTTCAATATCTTGACTTCCTGAACTCCATTTCAGACTATTTTTCTTTTCAAATTGGGTGTTTTTATGAGAGGAACTCAGATATACAACCCATTTCTTCAAATTTTTCATATAAATATAACAAAAAATTCTGGAATTTTACGGCCTTCTTTTTTTCTTCTCCGAAAAAAAAAATCTGCAAAAATAAAAAATATTTTTCCACAATGTCTGCCAAGGAAACTGCTTTGATACCACTTGTTAAGAACCTGAATATATCTGAACATATAATCACCAAAAATATTGAATACACAGTATATCCACGAGAAAGATATAATAAACCACACTTTATTATTACCAAATCCTTGAGGTAGGGCAACATCGTACAATGGATCCTATTATGGAAGTGATCCTCTCATGTTCACTTGCCTCTTCGAGGGGGCATCCTCCTATTGAGATATCGCTCCAAATACAATAATTCTCTTCATATACCATTACATTGAATGACCTCCACTATTATCACTATGGACCCTCTGGGCCCCCAATACTACCTCTCTAGCTACCTAACAGGGGTTGCTCCCCCTGAACATGTGGCACTCAATAATACTTCATCCTTATTTTTTATATTTGAGACTTTTTATTCCTTGGAATCCTTTTGTGTGGCTTCTGTCTTCTCTCTCTTCTTCATGTCTAGGATGTATATGTTGTTCGGTATTCTTGTTGCAATTGCAACCAATCTTCCTGAGTTATTTTCTCTGATTTTACATTTTCGAGAGTCAAACATAAGAGTGTATCATTGATCACAAATTTGACTAACATTGAGTAGATTATGCTTCATATCTTCAACCAATAGGACTTTTCCTACTTTTACATTTTCAGTTCCAAGCTTTACAGTTCCTTTTCTAAGTATTTTTGTAGATAAGTCATCTCCAAATGCAACATTTCCACCCTTTTTCTTCAAGCTGACAAATTTTCTTTGATCTCCGGTCATATGAGATGAGCACCCACTATCTATGAACAATTCATCTTCTTCTTTGCATTCTTTAGCGACCAATGCTATTCAAAAATTTTCATTGTGTGGAATTTCTTTCCTTTTCCATGTTGTAGTTGGTATGAATACATTTGGCATATGATTATCTTCCTTCATCTCTCTGCAATCTCATGCTTTCTGACCAATATTATTGCACTTGTAACATACAATATTTTGATCCATTAATGGGTCAAATGGATTATAATTTATGTTGATAGGTCTACGAAAATTTCCATATCTACTATTTTCACCATTCATGTAGCTTACATAGTTATTCCTTTAAATGATTCTACAATTGATTGCCCTGTGTCCAAAATTTCCCCAAGTATAACAATGTCCAAGAAAGAAATTTTGATACCTGGGCGTAAGTGATCTTCTTTGTGGTGTGGTCCATCTGGGTTCACGATCTATTCTTCTATAGTTTCCTTCATAATGATTTCTTTCATACCTTATGGGAGAAGATCTTCTTGATGTCTCATTCCTTCTGAATTCTAGTCTTCTATCTTTTTGTTCAACTTGTTCTGGAGTGTTGGTTTCGTCATTTTCAACTTCCTTCTCTTGTTTTGTTGTCTTCAAACTGTCATTGTATCCTAGTCCTGTCTTGTCATTTGGAGATCTTTGATTGCTAAGGATCTCATCTAATTTTTCAGTGCTTTTTTTGAACCTTTTGAACTTTTCTATTGTCAATAGTAGCTCCCCTTTTGTGTGATCCAATTCTTCTTTCAATTTCTCATAATATTCTAATTGTTCCTTCAAGCTATTAATGGCCTTTTCAAGCTTGTACTTCTCTTTTTCACAACTACTCAATTCACCTTTTAGTATTATATTTGTGTTTCTAAGATTGTTATTTTAAGTTTCAACATGCTTCAACTTTTCAAGGTTCTCATTTTCTTGTTCACTCTTTTCATTTTCTTTGTATCCCCAAAAGGAATCAAGGTTGGTTTCTTCATCTGAATCTTCTTCACAAATTATTTCTTCTTCTTTAGAATTCTTGTGATTATCATTCTGGGTTTCTTGGGTTATGAATAGGACTTCTCGTCCATCATTATCTTCGTCATCACTCTCATCTAAGGAGATGTCATTATCCTTGGAGCAGAAGCTCTTTTTATTGTTGATACTTCTATTTTTATAGTAGAAGTTTTCAACAATATGTCCTATTCTACCACAGTTAAAGCATTTGAGAGGAGACTTACCTTTGTATTCTCCACTTCCCTTCTGGAACCTTCTTACAAATTTTTCTATTTCTTCATCAAGGTCGTTATCCTTGTCTTTTGTCTTCTTTATGGCTTTAAAGGATACTTCATTGTTTGGTTGGTCACTTTCTATACATGTTCTCATTTCATATGCTATAAGTGACCCATGTAATTCATCCATTGTCATTTTGGTCAAGTCCCTAGTTTCTTCAATGACGGAGACCTTAGCATTATACTTCAAGAGAAGTGATCTCAACACTTTTTGTACAACCAAGGATTCATTGAGATCTTCACCTAATCCTCTGATAGCATTAACAACTTCATCAACTCTAAGAAAATAAGTTGCAATATCTTCCTTTTCATTCATCTTCAAATTTTCAAATTCTGCTCTATGTCGTTGAAGCTTGACCTTCTTAACTTTTGGATCACCTTCGTAGATACTCTTGAGTCTGTCCCATACCTCTTTAGCAGTGTTGTAGCTCATCACGTTGCTAGAAATTGTTGGTGCTAATGTTTCTAGAATAACATGTCTGGTCTTTGAATTACAACTCATAAGCTTCTTCTCATTTGGATTGGTTGGAGCATTATTTGAGATTACATATCCATTTACAACTTAGTACCAAATGTCTACTCCCAAATATGTTAGGTAATTTTTCACTCTATCACTCCAGTATGCATAATTTCTTCCATCAGATTTTTGAATCCCATTTAAAATGTGCTCATGGTCATCCATCTCTGCTCAGGATTTTCCTTCCAGTGGTTAAATTGTTCTGAAGGCAACCTGCTCGGATACCAATTGTTGATACTGAGAGGGGAGTGAATCAATATCAAGTAAAATTTACAAACCTTTTCAAATTATACTTAAACCATTCAATTATATTCAATGAGCAATGAACAATAGTATAAGAGTTACACTAATACACCACAATACACCATGCACAATATATAAGAAATAATCAATAGTTATTGTTCAAGGGAAGTAATGACTTCCAAAGGTAGCTACAACTTCCAAATGTAAAGGGAGGGATAAACCTCCAAGAGGAAGATACAATCCTCCAATATCAGGAGAGAGTTTAACTGTCCATCCTTGCCCCTTCCTTCCACCTAAGAATATATGAGAGATAATAAAACTTTACATTAAATCATGACCATCAACCAACCATCACATAGAACCTGATAATGCTTTCTGAGACTTCTTCAATTTCTGAAATTCTTCAATTCTTGGAATAATCTGATCTTGTAAATAATATTGCTCAATTTATTCTTTGAAACTTATCCAAGTTTCACTCCTTGAATCCTCCCCAAAAAAAAGTTATAGAAAGAATGGTAGACTTTATTCAATTCTGGTTTATTCAGGAGAGTGAACTTGTACAGAATGCCCCGTGCTCAATATTTAACATCAGATTCTGAAACTCTCCCATAAGAAACTACAATTTGTACTCTTTCCAATGAAATTGGTCCCACTTCATTTGGATTCTCTATTAAGAATTTATGTCTATTTTACTCGGAACACATGTTTATTGACTAGCTTCAGGACTGGTCAAAAACCCCATCTTCCACAGAGTGTATCTCCATAATTATAGAGAATGAAGAGATGAAACTTTCACCATAGGTAACTTGATATGTATTTGCAATACCATAGCAATGTCACCATCTAAATATTATAGAAAATTTTTTATAGTGAAAATGGTAAGATGACGTAAAAATAACATACCTTAGAACACATCACCAAAAGACTTCATCCTCCCTTGAAATCTGACCTTCTTTACTTCTGATTTCCTCTGAAATTCGACTTGTGTTTCAAATGAATGTATAATTATATTTATTTATACCATTTATGTCACTTCCTTTTAACATTAGGGCCGACCTGACACTTTCTTATTTTGTAATTCTTTTCTTTAATTATATTCAGGGCCTACATGTTCTTATTTATTCAATTCACTTTGTCATCTTCAAAAATTCATTTCTCCTCAACCATGAGGATCCACTTGACGTGCCACATACCACTGGAAACAACATGATGTATACTATCCATACATGGATGTTGTATCTGCATGTGCATTCTCCTTCATGTCCAAATACGTTCATCAATATTGCGGTCCAAAACCAATGACTAGGATTGACATCAATGACAACAACCAATCTTCCAACAATTTTGACTCCATTCCCAATGGTAGATCACTAATATATAGTCATATTGTTTCCCTCTTTCTTGTTGATCCATCCAATTTAAATTGATTTGATTTTTCAAATTCTGATGGGTATTACCCTTGTTCTTAAATAAGTCTAAGAACAACTTCTAGTGCTAACATTTTTAGTGTCATTGTCACGGACGAAGTTGAAAATCTTCCCTGGGAGAATGATATTGATTAGATCCATCTTTAGATGGTGAACTGAAGTCGGACACGTACATATTGCAATACTCTTTCACCTGGAGACTCCACAATCTAATACTCCACTGGAGGAAAAATCCTACTAACAGAAAACTGAAAGCATGAAAGGGAAAATCCATGTATCATCTCATTAGCTTTTTCCATGAAATTTTGTTCTTCTTCATTAGCTCATTCCCATCTTTCCCTTTGCATGTAAAGATGATCATCCTATTTTTTATTTATTTATGTGATTGTAAGCCTACAAATGCATATTATTCACTAAGTAATGAATATTTGTCCTCTTCATGCACTATTGACCTTGATTTAATCCCATCATGTGAACCTATTGATAAAGTTGAGGTCTATGTTTCAATTTCTCCTGAAGTTGAGTCATATTGTAAACCTATGGATTATGAAGTTGATATACCTTATGAGGTCCCTATTGATCCTTGCAATCAACCAGTTGACCTTTGTGTTCATCCTATAGAAGATCAATTAAGAATCATATAATTTTTTAAACCTCTCAAGCTACCTCCTATCCTAAATTCTTACCCTCCCATGTTTTTTGAATACCTTCCCGTGTTCAAAGGAAATGAACATATTGCAACTGAAAATCACATGGAATCTTTTGAGTATTTCGTTGATAATTTCAAAATCATGCATGAGGATGTTATATTGAGGTTATTTTCCAAATCCTTGGTCGGGGATGGTTATTTTTGGTTTAGAAATATGAAGGCTTGTTCTGTTTGTTCGTGGACTGATTTTCATCGTGTATTCTTGAGATATTGGGGTAAAAATAAATATGTTGATCAATGTATATCTGATTTTTATTCACTAAAGAAGAGGACAAATGAGACTGTCACCCATTTCAACTAGAGATTCCATATCTTCTATCTTAGCATGTACGATTGCGTTTGACCATCTGAAGTTGCTGCCAAGATGTTTTATATTGCAACTCATCATCATCCTGTTTTGGGTTTATTCCTCAGAGAGAGAGAGTCCTCATGTTTAGAGAAGGTGTATATAGATACAAAGGAGATTGAAAACAACCTTTGAGTTTGTGGAAAGATATCAGATCAATTATGGGTTGAAGATTAGCATGTACATGGACAAGAGGATATTTATGAACAAAAATCAGATTTGGGACAACCTTCTGCATCATTTTCATATTTCAATTCTTTTTCAGTTGATTGTAGTAATAGCCTTTTAAACCCTACTGTGAAATCATCACGTGATCATTTTAATGAAGAAGAGGTGGTTTCTCCCAAACTCTTGATTTTTCATACTACAAATGAACAACCCTTGTTTGTTCTTAATGATCTCCAAGATTATATGTTCTTAAATTTTGGTCAAGAGCTTTCATTGCAAGTATAAAGACAACAAGCATATATGATGGTTCAAGTACAGGATGCAGTATTACCAACAGAGGATAATCAGAAATCATCTTGTTTTCAACTGAAGCATGAGGAGGATCATCGTGTTATTCATGTACTAGATTCAACGTGGTGGCATTTTTGTCCTTTGGATCAACTGAAAATGTCTTTTCATGGGTTTTATGATCAAATAGCAGATTTGATGTAGTCCTTATTTTACAAAACTTCAAAGATTAAAGATTTTGTTATGTTACCTGACTGCAATAGTAGGTATCAACTATTCATTGGATTTTTATTAAACCTACTATTTTCCTTTTACATTTTCATCAATGTATATCAGAGTAGGTCAAGCAATTTGTTTCTCGAATGATTCTTTTGGAAATTTGTATATACATGAGCTAATCAGTTGCACTGGCTAGAAGTAGGAATGTATATAAATAAGCTCGTATTTTTCAATTTTTTGTTTTTCAGTTTGGTGTTGTTTGTAGAAGAATAACAACAATAAGACTCCATAGCTCAATGGAGACACTGATGGCTTCAATATTTTTTAGTTTTTAGTCTGGATAAAGTTGCAGGGATGTTCTCAATATCATGCACAATTCTACATGTTCTTGGCAACTCACGAGAAGCATGCCATCCCTTGTGGAACCAATGTTATCACATGATATGGTCAGGTGTATTTGTTTCCAAGTCACCAGGAAATTTCGCAGAATACTTATGAGTACCTCGTGCACTCATATTTCATTATTGCAACTAAGAAATGTGTCAAGGGGAATTTTATGGTTTTCAACGCCTTAGTTGAATTCGATTTTCAAGGATTTTGTCACAGAATTTCTAACAGTTTCCTTTAAGTGTGCTATTTGATTTTGAACTTGATGCTACAAACTGGCACTGTAGAATGGCACTGTGAACCATCTGTTTCAAAATTGTTGAATCCCTCATCTTCTGCATCCATTTGAAACTTAGTCTTAACTAATTGAATGTGACCCCTATCAAACAGGAGGAAGATGGTTAATCATTTGTAGAACCAAGATTAAATTGCATACATCTTTTGTTAGGGACCTAACCCCTCATGTAGGTAGAATAATATATTTCCATGTAATAAAGATCAATATTAATAAGGCCTAGCAATAAGGAAGAATAAGTCCAATGTAAGAAGACCTAATAGAAGCTTCTGCTTCTAGAAGGATATTCCTCTAGATGGTTATTTTGATAGACATTTTTAGTATAAATAGGAGTCGAAAGTATGAGAACTTTGGTCTTGGATATTATTGTAATAGAGCTCTACTCTGCTGGAGGTTTCCCCCTTGAAGAGGCAAGTGAACATTGCTCTCGGTAATCAAAGAGTTATTTTTGGTGTTATTTTGTTATCATTGTGGTATTATCGTGGTGTTGTTCTAGTTATATTGTTGTTCATCTACCATTTCTAGTTATTTATTTTTATTCTGCATACTTTTTATATCTGGCATATTACAAGTGGTATCAGATCACCTTCCTCGACAGAAAATTGTGGGTTAAATTTTTTTAGGGTAGAGACGTATTCCAATGTCTTTAAGCCACATAGATCTGTTGTTACACACATAAACCCATGGTCGAGGATTCATACATGCAGGAAATACACATGGTACTTAAGAGCACATCTATTGGACACCCTTTTACCCCTATTGGTACCCATTTGAGTGGTAGCGCATCAGACAACACCTATATATAGATCTACCTAGATCTTTGGAATCCCTCCATAGATAAATCGATTAACTCCCTGAGTGCTATAGTGCCACCGAGAACAACACTCGGGAAGATACTCTCTAGTACCTGGGTATTCGGGTAGTACGGCTAAAGGTATGGTCTGACCTCCTTAATTGGTGACTTGAGATATTGGGTCGAGTACTATTGTTGGACCCCACACATATATCAGAGAGATATAGCACAGGGAAAACCCTTGTCTGTAGAACCCTTGAATACCTAACCCTTGGGATGGAAATGAATATAGAACATACAAGATCTATTGCAGTGCAACAATATCTCCTGCATTCGAGTTGCAAAATTACTACACATTTCTTCCTATTAAGCATTTGGACATTTCATCACTCTAGTATTCTTCAGATCAAAGTATAACTCCACAGGAGTAAAAAAAAAAACAAGTCTAGATCCCGTTGGCACCATTATTTGATACTTATTCCGTTGGTTTTCTCTCTTCACCTTGATCGCAGTTATACCTATCATTTTTCAGATTTTTTTTTTGTGGACCCAGCCCCCTTCCAACACCCTTATTTGGGGTTTACCCTATTGGATTCAACACATCGCCCTGATCATTGCGATACAATTCATCCATAACCCATTTTCTGTGTGGTCCCACCTGCCCCTTTTCGTATTCCCTCGTCATCATGGCCCATACCCATAGCCAAGACTTGGAAGCTCACTTAAATACCTTTCACGATAATTTCACAGAAACCCAACAAGAAGTGCAACAACATAGTGCCAATTTTCTCTCCATCAATCAAAAATTGCATTCCTCCATCGCAGCTTCAGTCACTACCTAAATTGAGGAAGTCAAACAAGCGCTCAAACAAGACATTACTACCCATATTGAATCTATCGCTATGATGATCTACGCCAAGATGCATATCCCTATAGCTCTTCCCTTATCTGACCCACCTTTGCATACCGAAGGTGAAACTTCCTCTCATTCCCAGAATTTTCAGCCCCATCACATTCAATGTGACCTACTACTTCCGAATGTGGATGTGAACAAATTTGATGCATTAGATCCCACTGGTTGGGTAACTCAAATGGAACATTATTTCTCTTTGTATGGAATTATGGATGAGTTGGCCAAACTTCGGTATGGTGTCTCCATCTAGATCAAGAACGTTGGCAATGGTGGCAATGGATAAAAAATTCCCACCAAGGGTATGTGGCTTGGAAACACTTTGTGGCAGAGCTTTATGAATGCTTTGACACTGACACCAACCATTTATTCCGTTTGAAAAAGTTGAAACAATATGGCACAATGGAATACTTTATAGATGCTTTTGAGCGACTAGCTTTTCGTACAGAGGTCATGTCTGATTATTTTTTATGAGAATGTTTTATTAGTGGCCTCAAGGATGAGATTCGTTCTCATGTCCTCGTGTCTCAGCCTCAGAATTGGGTGGATGCTACTAAATGATATAAGGAAGCACAAAAGGTTGTCTCTTCTCAAAACCACAAAACCACCTTTATTCCTCGCACTAAACTAGTAACTCCCACTCCTCCTTATACTCCACTAAAGATTCATAAATTGACCATGGTCGAAATGGTTTAACTCCAAATCAAAGGAATTTGTTATAATTGTGATGACAAATATCTTCCAAGACACAAGTGTAAGGAACAAAATCTTTTTATGGCCATCTCGAAGGATGTGAGGATGTTGAGGCTCCCCTTGTGTCTATGTCACCTAAACCCACTGACATAACCCATCCCCCAGACCCTCCTGAAGTAGAACCAATCATTTTCCTAAATGATCTCACTGGCTTCTCTGCTCCCCAAACCCTCAAGCTAATTGGTTACATCAAGCATAGGTCATCATTCTTGTTGATAGTGGAAGCACCCAAAATTGTATTCATCACCACATTTCCCAAGAAACTAATTTCTATATCCATCTAGTTAATAATTTCCAGATCATGATTGCCAATGGTGGGTCCATGGAATGTGGAGGGCGTTGTGAAAATGTCTATCTCCAAATTGGTGACTACCATTTGAAATCTCATATGTTTTCTATCGACATGGGTGGTTGTGACATTGTGTTGGGTGCGAAATGGATAAGGACTTTGGGTCCCATTTTCATGGATTTTAAGAAATTAACCATGCAATTCGACCAGGAGGGCCAAAAATATAAGTTCCAAGGAATCACCATCGATTCCCCAGAGATCATTAGTTCCCATCGCATGGAAAAGATGCTCAAAAAAAGGTCATTATGGAATTATTTCCCAACTCCATGCCATACAAGCCATTAAGACACCCTCTGTGCCACAGGACCTCCAATCCATCCTCTATAAACATCAAGTGGTTTTTTCCACTCCCTAGGGATTCCCTCCCTCCCATGGTTTTCATGATCATTCCATTCCCCTTGTCCTAGGAAGCCTTACTCCCAAAATTCGTCCCTATCATCACCCCTTTTTCCAAAAAAATGAAATTGAGAAAATGGTTCAAGAATTGCTCAACGCAGGTGTTATCCTCCCTGGTACGAGCCCCTACTATTCTTTGATGGTCATGGTCCTTAATAAATAAGGTTCTTGGCACATGTGTCCTGAATTCCACACCCTCAACAAACTCACCATTAAAGACAAATTTTCCATTCCTGTCATTGATGACCTCTTGGATGAATTAAGTGGCGCTGAGTTATTTACTAAACTTGATCTTCATTCGAGCTACCACCAAATCCGTATGAAAGAGGCAGACATTCCTAATACTGCCTTTAGAACTCAAGAGGGCTAATATGAGTTTTTGGTCATGCCCTTTGTCTTGTGAAATGCTCCCTCCACTTTCCAAAGCCTCATGAATCATGTCTTCCGTCCTCTTCTCTGTCATTTTGTGTTAGTTTTCTTTGTTGATATCCTCATCTACAACAAAACATGGACATACCATCTTGATCATGTGGATCGAGTTCTCCATCTACTCTCTCAGCACCATCGTTTCCTCAAACAATCTAAATGTTCTTTTGGCACCTCATAAGTAGAGTACTTGGGTTATCTTGTTGGAAAGGACGACGTCAGGGTGGATCCTAAAAAGATTGAAGCTATGCAAGATTGGCCTCACCCAAAGACTCTCAAAATCTTGCGGGGATTTCTGGGTTTAACAGGTTATTATTGCAAGTTTGTTAAGAATTATGGAAAGATTGCGAAACCTCTCATTGCACTCCTTAAAAATAATTCTTTCACTTGGACTCCAGTAGCTGCTTAGGATTTTCAAACCTTGAAGATGGCCATGTGCACCACTCCAGTCCCAGCCCTTCCTGATTTCATAAAGACATTTGTCCTGGAATGTGATGCTTCAGGGAAAGGAATTGGCATTGTCCTTATGCAAGAGGTTCATCCTTTGGCCTTTACCAGAAAACAATTGTCCAAGAGAAATTTGGGAAAATTAATCTATGAAAAGGAAATGTTGGCTATTTTGTGTTGGGTATGTGTTATATTCTTTACACGAGTAGTAGTGTCTGAGCGTCTACACTGGGTGCACAGGGGGGTTAGAAGGGGTGCAGGGGGGCAGAGCCCCTTGCGCAGGGGTTCGGGGGTAGCTCCCTCGGAAAAAAATTTCGCACCGGGACGACATATTTCTGGGACGACATATTACCGAGACCACATATTTCCGGGACCACATGATATTTAGGTGGTTTTTCGGCACATGGTTTATTGTCGATGGTTTTCTATTTTCGGTTAAGGAATTAGGGTTTTTGACTAATCAAGGTCATTGGGTTAGGGTTTTGGATGCCGCTAGCTCCTATATGTATATAGTATTGTAAACAATGTAACACAATGTATGAATATAATATATGCTGGTTTTCCCAGTTTGGGTTTCCAAGGGAAAAATCTCTGTGTAATGTTTGCATTTGCCAGTGTATCTTTTGTATTCTTTTCTGAATATTTTTTTACAGTAGACAATGTACAAGGTTAGAATTTACATTTGGTATCAGATATTTATTGGCTTCAGGGGGACGCCTTTGTGGTCAAGGGTTTGGCTCAGGACTGTGATAAGCCTTATTACAGTGGGAGATCTGTGGTATTGTTTTTCAGGTGAAAAGAAATGGCAAGCAATTCGAAGATGGAGATCGAGAAGTTTAATGGGAAAATATTTGAGCTGTGGAAGCTCAAGATGGAATATCTTTTGGTGGACAGAGATCAGTGGATCGTGGTAGATCCAGGTATTGCACCTACAGGAAATTCTGCAAATGACTGGAAAAAGATGGATCGGAAGGAAAAGAGCACAATCTGACTGTGTCTCTCCAATTCAGTATTACTGAATGTGTCAGAGGAAGCTACAACCAAGGATTTATGGGAAAAGTTGGAGAAGTTGTATCAGTCTAATTCCCTGGTAAATAAACTATTCCTGAGAAAGAAGTTGTATAACTTGAGGATGAGAGATGGAGACTCAGTGGTAGAGCATTTGAATGCCTTCAATACTGTGGTAAGTCAGTTAGTATCTATTGAGATTAAAATTTCAGATGAAGATAAATGTATCATTTTGTTGTGTTCTTTACTAGAGTCATGGGATAGTCTGGTTATGACCATAGGTAGTAATACAACTTATTTGAAGTTTGAAGAAGTGGTCTCATCCTTGTTGTCGGAGGAGATGAGACAAAAGAATATGGAAGGACATAGCATAGACTCATTATTTGCAAGAGGACGTTCCCATGAAAGAAATAAATCTAATTTCTCAAGTGGGAGATGTAATTTTAAGGGTGGATCTAAATCTCCTGGAAATTTTGGAAGGGTATGTTGGAGGTGTAGAAAAGAAGGGCACTACAAGAAGCAATGTAGATCCAAAGTTGAGAAAAAGGAGGGATCTGAAGAATCTTCTTCTACAGAAGAAAATACCTCCAAGGAAGAAGGAGGGGATGTGTACTTGGCCTCTTCAAGCACACATGCAGATCAAGAGGCATGGTTGATTGACTCAGGTGCATCCTTTCATATGACTCCCCACAAGGAGTGGTTCTGCGAATATGAAAAGTATGATGGAGGTATTGTTTTCTTGGGTAATGATTCGACAACTAGAATCATAGGAAGAGGAAGGGTCAAGTTGAGACTCATATATGGAAGGATAAGAACACTATCTGGTGTTCTACACATCCTAGGTGTGGCCAGAAATTTGATTTCTGTAAGCAAAATGGAAGATGCTGGGGTAAAAACAATTTTTGAAAAGGGAACTTGCAGGATGGTTCAAGGAGAAATGGTGTTGATTAGGAGAGTTTGGTTTGGAACCCTGTATAATATGCTAGGAAGCACTATTAGTGATGGGTGTAATAGCTCCATTGTTCTTGATATTGAAGTTGAAGAAGAAAGAACTTCTACAGTCTCTGGAGAAAAGGTTATGTTATGGCATCAAAGACTGGGGCATATCGGAGAGAAGGGTCTTCGACTACTACACAGTAAAGGTATGGTTGAAGGTATGTCTAATTGCTCTCTAGATTTTGATTTTTGTGAACATTGTCTATATGGGAAGCAAAATCGGGTAAGATTCCCCTCTGGTGCAACGAGGGTAGAAGGAATTTTACAGCTAGTTCACAGTGATTCTTTTGGACCTGTGTCAGTCCATCATTGAGAAAATCTATGTACTATGTGTCGCTTATAGATGACTTCTCGAGGAAAACTTGGATATATTTTCTCAGGAAGAAATCAGAAGTCTTTGACAGGTTTAAAGAGTTTAAGTCTCTTGTTGAGAATCAAACAGAGAAACAAATTAAGGTGTTGAGGACAGATAATGGTGGAGAGTTCTGCGGGAATGAATTTGAAGAATTCTGTAAGAAGTGTGGTATAGCAAGGCAGAAGACTACTCCATATACACCTCAACATAATGGAGTTGCGAAAAGGATGAATAGGACATTGATGGAAAAAGAAAGGTGCATGCTCAGTGGTGCCGAGATAGGGCAAGAATTCTGGGCAGAGGCAGTGGGTACTGCATGTTATCTGGTCAACAGATCACCCTCATCAGTGTTGGGTGACAAGACTCCATAAGAGGTATGGATTGGTAAGGAACCTTATCTCACACATCTTAAGGTATTTCGCTGTGATGCATATGTTCATGTTCCAAAGGAAAACAGGAGTAAGCTGGATAAGAAGGCTGAAAAATGTATTTTTATCGGATATAAAGATGGTCTCAAAGGTTATAAGATTTGGAACCCAAAAACTAAGAAGGTAGTGTATAGCCGAGATGTGGTATTTAGAGAAATGAAGGATGTTGTTAAACAGGAATTCCTACCAAGTAA
>JZKD02S1443787.1:365509-381102 GCA_000966675.3 Picea glauca
AAAAATGACATCCTTACCTTAAAATTTTGGTAACCCTCTAATGAAGCCCATCGATATATCTTCCCATATTTGATTAGGTATGTGTAATGGTTGAAGTAACCTTAGAGATTTTAGTCTTTCTCCTTTATTTCTTTGGTAAGCTTGTCATTCTCTTACAAATTTTTGAATATATTTCTTCATTCCTTCCTAAAACAAATATTTTATGATCTTTTGATATGTTTTAAGGAATCCTATATGTCCTAGTATCAGAGAGTTGCAGATAAATATAACTTATGGATAAGCCACACCTCCCTTGGACCTGCCATTGGTTCAAGACAAAAAATGGGTGTAGATAGCTACTAGGTTTCCCTATATCTAAACAAAGTGATTTCTTTTTAAACTAGGGGATGCTGAGTTTTCAAGAGAGATGATATTGTATATTCTTTTATTATTATTTAGTATGAAAAAGGATCACAATTGAAAGATAAATATCCACAGAACAACTATATATATCCTTAGGGAAACCCTAAGGGGGAGAAAACCCTACAAACTTTCCTTAGTATAGATTCCTCCAACATGTACAATGTCATAGAATGCTCTTTCATGAATTCAAGACCAAAGAGACCCAGACACGAACCAAGAATAGCCTCCTAGATAAGTGTGTACTTCTCTCTTGTACTTATGATCAATGATTGATCAAAATGACTCAATATAACCTCTATTTACACTCTAAAATACCTAAAAGACATGAATTAACAATAAACCATTTCACAATTACATTTAGGAATAATGAGTACAATTACACTTGGGAATAAATTCTGAAATTACATAAAATCTCAACACTCCATCTTAATGAGGATGGTATTCTATTCGACACATAATCTAACAATGTTGCCATCCACACGATCTCATGACCATTAATTGTCGAAAACACGAATCTATACATCACAAGAAATCCATGGTGACTTCACAACATGTATCCAAGGCCAGTGGGTAGCTCTCTAATAGCTAAACATGGCTTCATGAGAATATCTAGTTCCCACAGAAAAAATGGATATCTTATACATGACATCCAGTGCACTACGATAAAATGTGTACCTCGTCTCTTCAGCATGCATCCAGGGTCGGTGGGTAGCTATCCAATAGCTACAACATGTCATCATGACATCCACTACCCTGCGATAGCATTTGAATCCATCACTCCCTCTAAAGAGGGACTACATCGAGCTTGTACCTAAAGTACTTGAAATTCGTCCTTGACAACAACGTTTTCATCACATCCGCAAACTGCTCATCGATAGCCACATATTGGAGCCTCACTACTCCCTTCTACACCATATCTCTAATATAGTGATACATGATTTTGATATGCTTTGACTTATCATGAAACATCGGGTTCTATGACAACTTTATACAACTCTGGTTGTCGCACAAGATAAAGGTCGCTTCCATCACAATATCAAAGAATCAAGTCAGCAATTTTTAAAGCCACACTACATTGCAATTTATTTCACATGCTTCCACATACTCTGCCACAGCCGTATTGAGTGCTACACATGACTTCTTCTTACTGATCCATGAAATCATACCGGATCCCAAAGTGAAGCAACATCCTTAATGTACTTTTCTGGTTTGCAACACTACCAACCCAATCTAAATCTGAATATCCAAGTAGACTAATATCACTGTCTGCAACATACTTGAGACCATAATCCACTTTACCTTTAAGGTACCTCATCACATGTTTTACTACAATTAGGTGAACACATCTGGGGTCAACCATGTACTGACTCATGGTGTTCACATCAAAACATATATCTGGTCATGTATTCATCAAATACATCAATGATCCAATCATCTTCTTGTATAATGTAGAATACACAACCTATGAAGTCGTATCATCCAACAACTTCATATTTGATGCCATTAGTGTAACCATCGGTTTACAATCCAACATCCTGAACCTCTTCAGGATCTCCACAACATATTTTCCCTGATTTAGGAAGATCTCATTCTTCCTCTCCCATACGTCTAGACCCAAAAAGTAGTGCATCAAACCTGGGTCTTTCATTTCAAACTCTGCAGTGAGTTTTCTCTTACACTCGTTGATGAGCTTCTCCAGTTCTGTCAAGAACAACTCATCCACATATAGTAGTAATGTCACTGGTCCATCATCCTCAACCTTGAAGTAAAGGTTAGGATATGCACTTCTCTTGATAAATACCAAGCTCATTAGAAAACCATCAATCAGACCATACCATGCTCTCGGTTCCTAATTCAATCCATATAATTCCTTCTTTAATCTGCACACATGTGTCTCCCTGTCATGTGTCTCAAATCCTTGTGGTTGTTCCATGTAAATCTATTCCTCTATTAACCCATTCAAAAATGGCATCTTCACGTCCATTTGGTGAACCTTCCATTTCATCACAATAGCTATTGAAAGAACAACCCTTATTGAAGTATATCTTGCCACAAATTTGTGCACCCTGTTCTTGATTTCAATCCAAATTCGCATGGGCTCCATTTTGACGCCCCTTTCTTTCATCAATTATTGCACCTTTGCAACATCTTCCCACCGACCAGTAGCAGTGTGGATGATTGATAGAATCCCATATGTTGTAGGGTCTTTTGGTTCCATTTCTAAAATATTTTCTGCTACACGCTTTCCCATCTCCACATTTACATGGACTCTGCAGGCCACAAGCAAGGTCTTCAACACCATTGAGCCATATTCAAGTGGAATTTCCTTGATTAAGTTCTCTGCCTCATCCAGGCATACAAAACAACCAAGAAGGTCCACCATGTAGGCGTAATGTTCCACTCTTGGAATGATGCCATAATCTTGACTCATAGAGTGAAAGTACTCACGACCTTTGTTCACTAGGCCCTCTTGGCTGCATGCAGATAAAATACCAATAAAGGTAATGTGGTTTGGTTTCATCCTGTGGATTGCATTTCTTCAAACAGTCTAAGGGCTTCCTTTCCATGGCCATGTTGAGCGCATGCTGCAATCATCACAATGCACAATACAACTTCTCATTGAACAATTTCTTCAGACACCTCACGTGCACTTTCCATGCATTTCAACCAAAGCGCTTCACACAAAGAAATCACAGTGAACTCATGTTTTAATGATATAAACATGAATCTCTTTGCCATGTTCCATAACTGTTAGAGTGGTGCATGCTTTAAGAACATTGGTAAATGTGAACTAGTTTGGCTTCATTCCTTGCAGCTCCATGTGAATAAAACACTTCAAGGCCTCCTCAACGTACCCATTCTAAGCATATATGACAATCATAGCATTCCATGAAACCATGTCCCGAGTAGGCATTCTATCAAACACCTTTCAGGAATTAACCACATTTTGGTGTCTTGTATGCAAGGTAATAAGCACGTTTCCCCTCGCCAAATTTTCCCCAAACCCTTCATTGGATAATCAATAGTTGGATGACCGCCATCACCACAAATTATACACAAAACATCACTTTTGAAACCTATACTTCTTGAAGGGAAATCATATTTCCTATGGCCTAGTTCACCACAAATCCTACATAATTCATCATCTTGTATCATCCCATTCAACACCACAAGTTCTCTCAATTACGCCCTCTTGTGCTCATTCAAACCATCATCCACTTGAATAAGTAGCTTCTCCACCATTCCCACAACTTTTTCCAAAGCATCCTATGTCTCTGCCTCAACCAAAACATTTAAGTCCTCATTCTCGGATGGATCAGGTTTTAGATTATGTTTCTATTGTAATCTACCTTCCTTGATAGAACCCTTGCCAAATTTATATTTCTATTTATGTCTAACTATATAAATAATCCCTTGGAGGTATATGCTAGGGTTGGAGATTATACAAGAAGAAAAACATATCTAATATTAGAGTACTTTTTCAGATTTGGATTGAAAATTATGTTTTAAGATAACAAATAGATCTAAATCTATTTCATTTTCATGTTTTCTATGTATGTTAATATAGATTAATTTCCATGTTAATTAAGAGCTTTTTGTAGTTATATAGGGGTTCAAAAAATCTTATTTAATGAGATGGGATTCACTCAAACTAAGCAATAGGCTCATTGGCACCGTGCCCCTTTATTTTGTTAGTAGATGTGAGTTGTGTGTTTTTTAGTGTAGGTTTTATTGTAAGTGTTTTTTTTCAAAGGAACAACTCCTAGGGAAATCCTCCAGGTACTTCCCCTTGTATCTAGGATGGTACCCAAAGTAAACTAGATTTTGTAGAAAGTCGAGTCTTTTTCAATAGCGTGCTCATTTAAGAGCCAAACAAGTCACTTGTGGGAATTGAACATGGGTGGGGGGAAAAACACCCATTATTATTCATAAAAAGGAAATTAATTTAGTGCAAGAATCCACATCACATTTAGTTTCCCAATCTCAAGGAGAAGTTCAGAATATCATTGATGGTTGAGATTTCTCAAACCAATATCCTAATTTGATGGATCTTGAGAGATATTTCCTCCTTAAAATCCTTGAGAGATATTTTCTCCCTAAAATCCTTGAGAGATGTTTTCTCCCTAAAAATATTGGAGATCAAAATTTAGTGGATCTAGTGAGTGATTGATGTAGGAGAATCACTCCACGTCATCAAGCACTAGCCAACCACCACATCAAGCATGCATTCAATGGAAGGAGAGAGGCACAACCCTCTCGTTTTCAAATTTTGAAAATGTATTAAATGTTTGTAAGGATGGTAGAGCCAAGTTGTGCCTTTAAGCAGGATGTAGTTAGTGTCACCTTTAATGGCTAACATGTTGATGGGGATCTAGATCCAATTCAGGTTAGATGGCCCATTCAATGTAATTCATTGTAATTAATGAGAGTTGGTGAGGATGGAGGGAAGAGCTCGAGGAGCCCCCTTTTGTAAAAAGATCCTTTGTATCTGTAGGGGTTAGTCGGTAGAGAGGTAGAGAAGATAGAATCGGGAGAAGAGGAGAGCCGAGACTCTGTTGTAGCCGGAGCTCGAACACATTGCAATTAGGCATTCTTGATTAATACAAACATAGTAGTTTTTCCTGCATGTTGTTGTTCATGTGTTTGTGAGTTCATGAATGAATGCTTCTATGTGTTTATGATATGCTGTAGATGTGTGTTAGTTTTCATTTGCAGGTTATAGACAAAAATTGTTTTCGGTTGGGTTCTTTGATTTTCAGGTTTGGATTCTTTGTGGTTTCATGCAAGAGTGCATGACAAAGTACTGCGGTCTTTGAAAAGTAGTGCAGGAGTGCACTTCTGAATTCTGCGGAATTTAGAAAAAGACGTGCCAGGAGGGCACACCAGAGGAAGTTGTTGACTCGAGGAGGAGGCCTCAAGGTTACTGAACACCTTGAAGGAAGAACTATGCAGAGGAGGGCACAGGGAAGACAAAATTTTTGAGAATTCTGTGAGACTCCACCAAGAGGGCATTGAGAAAATGCACAGGATGCATTAAGGAGAATTCTATTTCAAATTCGATGAGAAGACATAGTCACTGGGGATTCTGGAGAACTCTGCCAGGTGGGCGTCAAGTTGATGCAAGGGTGCACAGAAGGAACTCTATGTCGAGTTCATTGAGAAGACAGAGTCACTGAAGATTCTGTAGAAGCTCTGCCAGGAAGGCATCGAGCGAGTGCAAGGAGTGCACCCAGAAGAAATCTCTTTCGAGTTTTGAGATAAGGGAAGTGTCACAGGGAAGACACTCACGGGGTTACTAAACACCCTATAGGCTCAACAAGGTGTGCTTGAGTAGGAAGTTGCAAAAGAGGGAACTTCCATCCCTTCAAGGAGAGAAAGGGATAGAGACCATTGAGGTCTGAGCCATTGAAGTTCAAGTAGGACAAAGACCTGTGAAAGGAGTGCACCAGGACAACATTCGAGTGAAGTGGTGATAGACAGTTGTCTGAAGGATTGTTAGGCACAAGGAGTGTGCAGAGGTGAGAACTTGTCTTAAATTTATTAAGCTCGGGAGGGATAACGCCTTTGAAGTGTTCAAAGGGAGACACAGATCAAAACCGTCACAAAGAAATTAAGTTCATAAGAGAGAACACTCAGTCGTTGGGCAGAAGCCATTGAAGAGTGAATCGGGCGGTCAGAATTCTCCATGGAGAGCTCGCGAAATTGTGAGGACCGTTGGATCCAAGTCATGAGAGAACCATTGGATCAGAACCTTCGCAGGTATCGCGTATCGAGGGTTCGGGGTTTGAAAGGATTTCTTTTCGACTGTAGAATTCGTGAAGTGTCGAGCGTCGAGGGTTTGTGAGAACACATGGCACATACGTTAGTTAGGGACCGCGTGGTTGACAGGGGGCATAACAACAAGCACCCAGAGAAAGGTGGAAGTGGTGACAGGTGGAGGACACACGTTGCCTAGGAAGGAGTCAACCCATTGCTAACTTATAGCATTTCAAGGATTTGGAAAGGAGGAGCATGAGGGCTCAACACTTCAACTCGTGAAGTTGTGAGTTGCGAGGGGTGTTAGAGTTAGGCCCTAGCCAGTGGTCACTTATAGAGGCGCTAGCGAGGAAGGATCCATACTCGTATCACATCTCGGGTATCGGAGGTTTGGAGATGAGGGTCTTCAACTCACAAACTCGCGAGATCACAAGTCACGAAAGACGCTTGCGCTAAGGCCCAAGTTGTGGTCGTGTGGAGACGTAAGGCACGTGCTTGGTGTTAAGTTGCGCAGGGTGGGTTTTCATGAAGGACCTGTGGATCGGATTCGTGAGGTTCCAATAGGGATCCAAAGGAGCTGCTTTGACTCAAGGAGAATTTAGAACGATCCCGAGTGGATCTTGGCTGGAGGGTCGGGGCTTTGCATTATCAGAGTGGTATTAGAGTGACTTTCTATCTATAGACTACAGGCAGAGGGAGGCAGAGTAAGATAAATAAAGATTGTTGCAGAGTGCAGCAACAAGTTTGCTAGGAAGGGAGACAGGAACAGGAAAATGGCTACTAAAGGCCATGAGTGTGGTGGAAGAGGAGACCACCAGCAGATGAGTAAATCAGAAATGGACAAAGAACTTGCTAAGATAAGAGTGAGAATGTATCAACTTGCATTGCGAATGCAACATAATGCAAAGACACATTGGGTGTATGAATGGCCTCTGAGGAGGAAAGCAAAGTGGCCAGTCAAGAAATTGTTGGCCAAAAGACAGCGAAGGTTGTTAATAGGATGGATGAGGCATGCTGAATGCCTTAGAGATGAACAGGGGATGGTTCATGCCTGTGAACCAGAAGATGGGAGCAATCTAAATGATGATGAGGAGAAAGAGAGATCGAGCAGAGATCTCAGAAACTGCCAAAGGGTCAGTGAGGAATTTTCAATTTTCCAGATGGGCAATAAGAAGAGGTCACAGGATGATCTCAATGACTGCCAGCAGGGCAGAACAAAAAATTTAGGTTTCCAGGAAGGCAATGAGATGGGATCACTAGAGGATCTCAAATACTGCCAGGTGAGCAACATAGAAATCCCAGATTGCCAAGTGGGCAAGGGAGAGCAGATGAGGCCATGTGAGAGTCTCATGAACTCAGAGGTGAGATCATATCAGTGAGGAGAGCTGATAGAGGAAGATCAGAAGAACATTTTGATGATTGGGGGAATAGAGGTATTCCTGCCACTTCGCCTAGATGAGGAAAAAAATTTTGTTGTCGATGCAGCAACAATAGAAGGATAGCCAGTTGTGACTTTCAGGGAGAAAGGAGAACCAGAGCAGACATCAAAATCTGCCCCAAGAAAAGAAGAGCATGCGAATAAGATATTGACTCCATGGGAGATGGAGTTGGAGATGCTGGAGGATTGGTTGAACCATACAGAGCCAGTGGATGACTGCCACAAGGAGACAGTCATGTAGATGATAGTAGAGGAGCATTCCGATGAATCGCTCAAAATTTTCAGCCAGGGAGCTGAACAGAGGATAACCGCAGTGCCGAGGCGTGCAACAAAAGATGAAGGAGAATTCCAGTCTGAGGAGCAGCTAGAATTCAACTAGCACAAGGGGAAATGGCACAAGAAAGTCTATCAGAGAAGGTGACTGAACAACAGGTCAGTCAGGAGGATAAGACTGCAGAGCTAAATTTTGCAGTAGGGTGTCAAGTTGAGGCCACAGAGGAAGAAGATAGAAAGGGGGATCTAATTGATCTACCCATTTGCAAAGAGAGAATGTAACCAAGAAGACTACATAGAGAGAGCCATCCATGGGAGAAAATGGATGAGGAGATTGAGAAGATTAGAAGGATGATGTCAAGGTCAGCAGCAGAAACTGCCAGTGAGGGGAAACTGTGCAGAGGAGAACCTGCCATAGCAGCAGGGCAATAGATGCAAAAACAATAGTGAAGTAGTGGAGCAGATGGACATCTCAAGAGAACTATTTTGGATCCAGGTGGGTTTCAACAACGGTGTTGGGAAGCTCATGAGAAGGAGCTCATGATTGCTTTTGCAGCTGAGGAGTATGATTCAAGAGCATCACTCCATGTCATCAAGCACTAGCCAGCCAACACATCAAGCGCCCATTCAATGGAAGGAGAGAGGTGCAACCCTCTCATTTTCAAATTTTGAAATTGTATTAAATGTTGGTAAGGCTGGTAGAGCCAAGCCGTGCCTTTGAGTAGGATGTAGTTAGTGTTGCCTTTAATGGCTGACATGTTGATGGGGATCTAGATTCAATTCGAGTTAGATGGCCCATTAAATTTAATTCATTGTAATTAATGAGAGTTGGTGAGGATGGAGGGAAGAGCTCGAAGAGCCCCATTTTGTAAAAATATCCTTTATATCTATAAGGGTTAGTTGGTAGAGAGGTAGAGAAGAGAGAATAGGGAGAAGAGGAGAGCCAATACTCTGTTGCAGCCCGAGCTCGAACACATTGTAATCAAGCATTCTTGATTAATACAAACAGAGAAGTTTTTCCTGCATGTTGTTGTTAATGTGTTTGTGAGTTCATGAATGAATGTTTCTATGTGTTTATGATATGTTGTAGATGTGTGTTAGTTTGCATTTGCAGGTTACAGACATAAATTGTTGTCTGTTGGGTTATTTCATTTTCAAGTTTGGATTCTTTGTGGTTTCGTGCAAGAGTGCATGACAGAGTATTACGGTCTCTGAAAATTAGTGCAGGAGTGCACTCTGAATTCTGCGGAATTTAGACAAAGACATGCCAGGAGGGTGCACCAAAGGAAGTCATTGACTCGAGGAGGAGGCCTCAAGGTTACTGAACACCTTGAAGGAAGAACTATGCAGAGGAGGGCACAGGGAAGACAAAATTTCTGAGAATTCTATGAGACTCTGCCAAGAGGGCATTGAGAAAATGCACAAGATGCATTGAGAAGAATTCTATTGCCAATTCGGTGAGAAGATAGAGTCATTGAGGATTCTGGAGAACTCTTCCAGGTGGGCATCGAGTTGATGCAAGGGTGCACAAAAGAAACTCTATGTCGAGTTCATTGAAAAGACAAAGTCACTGAAGATTCTGTAGAAGCTCTGCCAGGAGGGCATCGAGCAAGTGCAAGGAGTGCACCGAGAAGAAATTTCTTTCGAGTTCTGAGATAAGGGAAGTGTCACAGGGAAGACACTAATAGGGTTACTGAACACCTTGTAGGCTCAAAAAGGCATACTTGAGAGGGAATTTGTAGAAGAGGGCACTTCCATCCCTTCAAGGAGAGAAAGGGACAGAGACCATTGAGGTCTAAGCCATTGAAGTTCAAGTAGGACAAAGACCTGTGCAAGGAGTGCACCAGGCCAACATTCAGGTGAAGTGGTGATAGACAGTTGTCTAAAGGCTTGTCAGGAACAAGGAGTGTGCAGAGGTGAGAACTTGTCTTAAAGTTCTTAAGCTCAGAAGGGATAACGCCTTTGAAGTGTTCAAAGGGAGACGAAGGTCGAAACTGTCGCAAAGAAATTAAGTTCAGAAGACAGAACACTCAGTTGTTGGGCAGAAGCCATTGAGGAGTGAATCGGGTTGTCAGAATTCTCTGTGGAGAGCTCGCGAAATCGCGACGTCTGTTGGATCCAAGTCATGGGAGAACCATTGGATCATAACCTTCACGGGTATCTTGTATCGGGGGTTCAGGGTTTGAAAGGATTTCTTTTCAACTGCAAAAGTCGCGAAGTGCTGAGCGCCAAGGGTTCATGCGAACACATGGCACATACGTTAGGTCGGGACCATGTGGTTGACAGGGGGCATAACAACAAGCACCCAGAGAAAGGTAGAAGTGGTGACAGGTGGTGGACACACGTCGCCTGGGAATGAGTCAACCCATTGCTGACTTATTGCATCTCGGGGATTCACAAAGGAGGAGCACAAGGGCTCAACACTCCAAATCGCGAAGTTGTGAGTTACGAGGGGTGC
Source organism: Picea glauca (assembly GCA_000966675.3). NCBI lineage: Eukaryota > Viridiplantae > Streptophyta > Pinopsida > Pinales > Pinaceae > Picea > Picea glauca. The sequence continues at coordinate 375,838 of JZKD02S1443787.1, forward strand.
TAGAGTTAGGCCCTAACCAGTGGTCACTTATAGAGGTGCTAACGAGGAAGGAGCCATACCCGTATTGCATCTCGGGTATCAGAGGTTTGGAGACGAGGGTATTCAACTCACAAACTCGTGAGATTGCGAGTCACGAAAGGTGCTTGCGCTAAGTCCCGAGTTGTGGTTGCATGGAGACGTAAGGCTCGCACCTGGTGTTAAGTTGCGCAGGGCGGGTTTTCATGAAGGACCTGTGGATCAGATTCGTGAGGTTCCAATAGGGATCCAAAGGAGCTGCTTCGGCTCGAGGAGAATTTAGAATGATCCTGAGCGGATCTCGGCCAGAGGGTCGGGTCTATGCGTTATCAGTGATAGTTTCCATGGTGGTTAAGCCTCCAAATCCTATATAATGAGGGCCTTCCAAGGTGAAAAGGAGGAAGATTTTAGGTGTCAAACCTTTGATCCTGGGGGAATCCATTGAAGTAGCATTATTTTTATATTGCTTCATTCGTGCAAGAGTTGGACAAGGAGATATTGGAGAAGTGTTTCATCATCAAGCATGCCTTGTAAGTGCATTGTTTTCGCTTTCCAAATAATATCAACTTGGCCTATTCCCTTCAAGTTCATGTGTTATACATTTGTTTGTCTATTTTCATTTCGGTATTCATAGATAGATCTTATTTGTCTAATCATATTGAGTAGGAGGAAGAGTTTCTTTTCTAGTCTTTGAAGGACTTCAATTGCATTGAGGAGCTTGGAGATCAAACCCAAGGATTGGAGTAGTGAGGATAAACATCACAACAAGGTATGATACATTCATTTTCTCTCTTTTTTGATTGATTGAGTTAGATATATAGGGAAAGTAGTAACCACTTGTTCACTTCTGTCTTTGGACCAAATATAGGGGTATTGATCTAAAGGGGATCTTAGTTTGTCTGCATAGTAATATTTCTCACAACACATGGTAGGCCAATGAAAAACACCAGAAGGAGGGTTAACATGTACATTGTTCCAACCATAATTGACTGTGATTGAAGTTGCATATGGGGTTAATCAGGGATATCTGAAATACTTGGATGAGGATAAAGAGGGGGTATGATTGGTGGCTGAGGGGGATGGAAGGCTAGGTGTCCTGCGAGGTTTAAATAACCAATTTAGAAAAACTAGTTAAACTGCTCATAATTTGCATCAAAGTGTATGGAAAATGTCATCGTTTTATTTCTACCTTTCTGCCAAAATGAATTGGGCCCTATACCCCTATTTCCCATATTTCTCCTTGTTTTTGGATCAATTTCCTCACCTACTAAAAAATATCATCTATATACATCATTCTCAAATTAGTTCATATACAAAGCACGATATATATAACATCTAATATAATTTTTCAACTTCATTAAATTTGGCTCTGTGAGTAGCACATCCATGCAACATAAAAGGGAAATGAATGGGAAAATTGAATATAAGAACACCAGCACAACTCTAAAAAGACCCAACTCTTCTTTAAAATATGAAATATGAAATAAAAATTATTCACATATACATGTGATTTTCTTCTGCAAATATGAACATGGAAGAATATGGAAAAGGGGATTTTCATGACTAGGATATGTGACAAGGAAAATGTCTTGCAAAAAATGATAATGTGATAGGAATGCATGATAACATTGTTCAATATCAAAACTTTAAAACCATTCATGTATATCTTCCTCATAAAACAATAATCTCACAAGTCATTCTAAACCATGTGCACATGCCGTGAATTAAATTTTTTCCATAATTCATCATACTCTCCACACCTTTCTTCCATTCGAATGATAAATCTTACATGCCATATTTTCTTTTAATTATATAGATAGGGAATAAAAACATGTAATAATGGAATTTAATGATTACAATTAAAGGAAATAATCTTATGAATAATGATATACATGAGGAAGAAATGTCGTGTCTATATAATGGTCCTTAAAAATTCAACCATTATATATTTAAGGCCATTGTAAAATCACTTTTTGATTAGTAAACAACTTCAACCAATTCCAATTTATTAAATACCATCCAATCACAAATTCAAATCAAAATGAGTCATTTCAAAGTAATATGTCCACCATTTCCATGTGACCTAACATATGCATGCTTAGTTCCATTATAATCTACAAGATCTATATATATATTTTTTAATTCTAATCAAATAACAATTGTAAATAAATAATCAAAATGAGTCTATGTAAATCCAACACCTATCCATAAATTCACCACCGACATCATGACCGAAATGTTGATATAATGAAATTTCATTCTCAACCAAAACATTGCTAGCAAATGATCATGAGGCTTTAGATCCAACATAATTACTTGACCCAAATCGCATGCATATGAAACATATACGGATTAGATTTTCGACTTGACTTGAGTTGGAAATGAGAAAACCCAAACAAAAATTTTCCAACCAAAATAGTTTTGGTCGAATAAAGAAGGCCAAGTGAAACAAAAAAACAAATGGAAAAGAAATCAATTGTTAAGAACTAGATATCAAAATAACATAAAAACCTCATAATAAGTATTGAACGCCTTGAGAAAGAGAGAAATTCAGATAATGAACCTCTTTAATGGGGAAACCTTTTTATACATCATATGAATTCACAAATACAAGATGGTTCCAAATGAAAAAGTCTCCTTGGTATATATAGGAGACTATGAGGTATAATTACAACTAATGGACCCAAGCAAACATAAATAAAATAATAATAGTAATGTAATATGCCCCAATTAAGGGGTAATGTGCCACTATTTAGGGATTAACATGCCCCTCCCCTCAAAACAAGTGTTGTCCTCAATGCTTGAATAATTCTGGATGCTTTTGTATAAGAGACTCATCTTCCCAAGTGGAATCTTTAGCAGTTAGTTTCTTCCACTTAATGAGATACTCTGAATGGATCTATTCCTCAGTTGGTGAATTCTTGTGTCAGTGATAGCTTCAAGATCCAATATGATTTTTCCTTCCTTTTCAAGTTTTGGAAATATATTTTGAACTGGGATCTTGTCACCTATAACCTTCTTTAAGCATGAAAAATGGAAAATTGGGTGTAGTCATGAAGATGCAAGAAACTCCAATTTGTATGCCATAGTAATAATATTTTGCAACACCTTATAAGTGTCAAAGTACTTCGGTGATAATTTATTATCCTTCTTAGATTTCTTGAGGGACATCTGTTTGTATGGTTGTAGTCTTAAAAATACCCAATCCGCTACTTCAAAACTTCTTTCACTACGATGTTGGTATGCTTATTGTTTCATGAGATTCTATGCCATGGTCACATTTTCCTTTAAGAGTTGGAGAAATTGTTGTTGATGCTTGATGTGATTTTCCACTGCTTGAACCTTATATTTTTATTTTAGAGAAGAAGTGATGGACAATGGGTGATATCCATAGAGCACCATAATTGGTGTCATTTTTGTTGCAGTATGAAAGGAAGTGTTATATTACTATTCTGATAAGGGTAACCACTCGAACCATTGTGTTTGTTTATCAGAGACAAAGCAATGAAGGTAGCCTTCTAGAAATTTGTTCACTATTTTAGTGTCTCCATTAGATTGAGGATGATACGATGAGATATGAACCAATTGAGTACCCAAACAAGAAAATAATTGTATCCAAAAATGTCAAGTGAATATAGTATATCTGTCACTTACAATAATATTTGGGATTCCAAGTAGCTTTTGAACTGTCTCTATGAATGCAGTGGAAACTGTACTAACTTTGAAAGGATGAGAAAGTGCACAAAAGTGTGTGTACTTGGTAAGTCTATCAACAAACACCATGATGACACTCTTTCCTTCATATTTCAGTAAGCCTGTGATGAAATCCATGGAAACATTCTCCCAACGTTGAATTGGGATGGATAATGGTTTTAAAAGACACAGGTCATAATTGATTCCACCTTATTTTGTTGGAAAACCAAACATTATGCCACAAAACTTTGAACATCAGTTTTAAGGCCATCCACAAAAAAATCATGCTTGACCCTATGATGGGTTTTCAAAAATCCTGAGTGCCCTCTTACCAGAGAGGTGTAAAATTCAAAAAGTAACTTTTGTTTGAGTTGGGAGTTCTTACATAAATATAAGAGATCATTGTACCATAGTGAATCATTTTTCCATGTAAATGTATCTCATGCACTGGAATCCTGTTGCAACCTTTGAATGAGAGTCCACACTTTTTCTTCATTCTTCCATTCATCACTTTCTTTTATTATCCAATCAGGTTGGATGATAGAGATAACACAGATAAAGGTCTCAACATCTTCATCCTTTCTTGAGAGTGAATTTGCCACAAAATTTTTCTTCCTTTTTTTGTAGATGATTTCAAAATAATAACCCAACATTTCGGTCACCCATTTTTGTTGTTCTTTTGAAGATAGTCTTTGTTCCAAGAAGTATTTAATACTATCATGATTTATTTTGACCTTGAAGTTCCTACCTATTAGGTAAAGGCACAATTTATTCAATTCATGTAGTATTTCCATCATTTCCTTCTCATAAATGGGTTTGTGTAAGTCCTTTCCCTTTAGTGGCCAACTTTCAAAAGAAAGGGGCCTTCCTTATTGCATTAGAACAAGACCAAGGCCATTTCCCGAGGCATCACATTCCACAATAAAAGTTTTTGTGAAGTCTAGTGTGGTAAAGATAGTAGCTTTGCACATTGCCTCTTTAAGTTGTTAAAAAGATTGAGTTGCCTCTAGAGTCCACGAAAATTCATCATTCTCAGTTAATGTCGTTAAAGGTGTTGCTATTCTTCCATAGTTCCGAACAAACTTGCGACAATAACCTGTCAAAACCTAAAATCCTCTAATTTTCTTCAATGTTTTTGGAATCAGCCAGTCCATCATGGCCTTAATCTTGTTAGGGTCTACTTTGACACCTTCATGAGATACAATATGACCCAAATACTCTACCTCCTTCACCCAAAAGAAACATTTGGATGGTTTGGAATATAGTTGTTTCTCCTTTAGTAGTTGTAGCAACATGTCAACATGTCGAACATGATCCTCCAAAGACTTGCTATAGATTAGTATATCATCAAAAAATACCAACACAATTTTTTGAAGGAATGGCTTGAAAATGTAATTCATCAACCATTGGAATGTGGAAGGTGAATTCATAAGGCCAAAAGGTGTAATGTCCCCCACCTCTTAGAGAGGTGAGGAGGAGACTCAGTGGCCTGGGCACCCCCACTAGGTCATAGTCTCACAATGAAGGGGGGGAAAGTCAAGAAGTTAAAAGTTATAT
>JZKD02S1443787.1:413182-423304 GCA_000966675.3 Picea glauca
GAACGGAGCTAGCCTAGAGAGCCAATGCGCTAAGAGCACATCGAGGATCGGAGGATCGGGAGTTCCGAGTACATGTGCACCTCGACACCACAAACTCCGAAACCCCGACGAGAAGTTGTCGGATGGTCATATAGAAACCGGTCATGTGGATCCAATGCTTAGCTAAGTGGGGCTGAGGCAACCAAGGAGTGAATAAGAGATCAGCGATCGATGATTGAAGTTGTCAAGACATCATGGGTGTCAAAACCCCGATAGAAGCAACCCCGAATCCCGACATTAAACCAGGGATTCGACATTTTGCTAATATAGGCTTCTGGGGATTTCACAATTGTGGGAGATTAACCCAAAAATTTTAAATTATGATAGTGGATGTGTTACAGTATGAATCCTTGGTGTTATGGTTGAGAGCTGCTAAAGACATGTCCATTGAAAAATTCACAGTATTTGGTGATTCTGAACTAGTTTTCAATTAGGTCAAGGAAATTTATCAAGAAAAACATCTAAGGTTGAAATAATGTATAAATGAATTATGGGACATGGTTGACATTTTCTTCCTAGAATTCAATATTTCCTTTGTCCCCAGAGAGGCCAATCAAAGGGAATATTCTCTATCTCTGGCTGCTAGTACCTTCAGGCTTCCCATTGGTCTGAATTCTGAATATGAGGTGGAGGTTAGGCACAAGAAAACTATACCAGACGATGTTAAGAAATGACATGTTTTTAGTGATGATCTGGAGATGAAGAGTTTTCTGCAAACCATTGAGGAATTCTCAAATATCTCCATTGATCAAGAGAACAAGGAAGATGAAACAAAAAATCAGCAGACACCTCCTTTTCTAAACAAGGTGGCTAGCCACAACATTGTATAGTTCAAATCAAATCATATCCCAAGGGGATTAGTACCACTAGAAAGGTTGTTTGAGAACACTGATGTTTCCAGAAAAGATATCATTCAAAGTTAGGAACCAGTTTTGGACTGCAATATTGAGATAGCTACAAATCCCAAAATTGTCAAGTTATAGAGAGCATGGCCAGATGATGAAAGAAATAGGTGCGAAATCCTCATGAAAAAATTTGCTGATATTTTTACATGGTCTTATGAGGAATTGAATAACTTTGATATTGACATCATTTAGCACAAGATTCCTCTAAAGGTAGGCTCAAAGCCATTGAGGAAAATTAGATAATTCAATCCTTTGCTAATGTCTATTATTGAAAAAGAATTGAAAATAATGCTTGATGCAAAAATCATTGTGCCCTTAAGATATTTGTATTAGGTGGATAGCTTGGTTCCTGTCAAGAAAAAGAGTGGCAAAATATGCTTATGTGTGGACTTCAGAAACTTGAACAAGTGTTCATTGAAAGACAATTATCCATTTCCCACGATGGAGCATATTTGCAAAGGTTAGTAGTTTCCCATAGAATTTCCATGCTAGATGGTTATTCTAGATATAACCAAATAGAAATGCTTGAAGAAGACAAGGAAAAAACAACCATCACTACCCCATGGGGCACATTCATGTATGAAAAAATGCCCTTTGTCTTGATGAATGGAGGAGACAACTTTTGCAAGGCCATGGACATTGCATTTGTGGGTTAAAAGGAGAAGTTCATGGTTATATACCTTGATGACATCACCATATTCTCAAAATATAATGATGAACATCTACAACACCTGGACCAATTTTTTCAAAAATGTAGAAGGTATGGAATCTCTTTGAATCCCAAAAAATCACATTTTTCTATGTTAGAAGGAAAGCTCCTAGGTCACATTATATCAATAGGAGGGATAAACATAAACCCGGTAAGGGTAGATTCTATTCAAAAAATTTGACATCCCTAGGAATAAGAAGGCCATCCAATCTTTCATAGGAAAAATAATTTTTTTGAGGCACTTTGTGCCAAATTTTGTTGAGATCATCAGGCCTATTAATAACACGATTTAAAAAGATACTGACACCAAACAAACATAGGACTAAAGATCATATTTCCAGAGGATAAATAAGTCTTTGATTGAATCCCCTACTCTGGTTAGTCCAGACTATTCCAAAGAATTCATGATTTTTTCCTTTGCCTCTAAGGAGACTATTGATGTTGTATTGTTGCAAAAGAATGAAGAAGGGAATGAGAAACCCATTTCCTTCTTCAGCAAAGTACTAAGGTATGTTGAACTAAAATATGGCATATTGGAGAAGAATACCTATGCATTAGTCAAAGACTTGAAGACCTTCAAGGTTTATATTTTGCAGTCCATCATAACAACTTATGTTCCTAGCAGTAGTGTGAAGTAAATTCTTGTCCAACCAGACAGTAAGGGGAAGAGGGGAAAATGGATAGTCAAACTTTTAGAATATTACCTACACATAAATCCCACTAAGATGATTAAGGTACATGTCCTTGCAAAGAGATTATTTGATTCAAACTACAAAGCATTGGAAGTGCACCATACCTTTACCTAATTAGATGCTCCAATGATGAAGGATGTGAAGAAAACCATGTAGGTACTTGACCAATATTCTCTTTCACCCTCGTATAGAGATATTGTTTATTTCTTGGAGTGCCTAGAATGTCCACTAGAATTGGAGAAATCCAAAACTAGGTCTCTTAAATTGAAGGTTGTAAAGTAATGCATCATGAACCATAATTTATATTGGAAAGACCCTGTCGATATCTTGATAAAATGTCTGAATGAAGATGAGTCTAAACATATCATAACAGATATCCATAGGGGATTTTTTGGAGGGAACCAACATAAGAAAGCTACAACCATTAAATTTCTAAGGGTTGGATGATACCATCCCACCATATTTTTTGATGTGTTTTCCATGGTCAGAGCTTGTGAAGAATGTCATAAATTTGTTGGAAACTAGAAATTGCTCTCACTTCCCCTGAAACCCATTAAAAATAGTTGTCCTTTTCAAAAATGGGGCCTATATTTCATAGGTGATATAAACCCACCCTCTAGGGGACATCACAAGTGGATTCTTATTGTGACCGACTTCTTCACAAAGTGGATTGAAGTTGTTCCTACAAAGAATGCTACTGATAAGGTGATCATGAATTTCATGGAGACAAACATATTTTTCAAGTTTTGATGCCCTAGGAAATTGGTAACAAAAACCGATCTAGCATTCAAATCCAAAGCCATGATTGATTTATGTGGGAATCACAACATGATATTGACACACTCTAAACCATATTACCCAAAGGGAAATGGGTTGGTTGAGTCATCAAATAAAACCCCCATTAGGATCATTAAGAAGCTGTAGGATGAAAATAAAAAACAATGGTTTCCAAGATGAGGTATGCCCTATGCGCTGACAAGATCAACACCAAGAAATCACTGAGAACCTCTCCATTTTAGCTAGTTTATGGAGTGGATGTTTTTTTTTCAACTCAGCTTGGCCTGTCGGTGTTGAAATTTTTATAGTAGGAATTGGAGGAGCTTGATGACATCTAGAGAATAATTTTTCAGATTATTGAAGTTCAAAAAAGGAGAGAGGTATTGAATAAGAATAATGGGTAAACGCCTACCATAGAAAGGTCAAGGAAGTCGTTGACAGGAAAACCAAGAAGGAAAATTTTCAAGCAGGTGACCTAGTTTTGAGGTGGGATTTCAGGAGGGAGGATAAACCCAAGCATGGTAAGTTTGATAAACTTTGGTTTCTCCCTTTCAATGTGGCCAAAGTTCTAGATAATAATACATTTATATTTCAAAATCGGGATGATAATGAGATGATTGGAGGCTCATTCAATGGGCACTTCCTAAAGGATTTCCAGATGAGCTAGAGGTGGTTCATTTTGTACATAGTTTTTTGTATTTTCAGTTTGATTCAGTAGATTTGTTTAAATAAGAGACTCCATATCCTAATAAAGGAACTAGGGTATAGTTGTAGATTTGATTTTGAGTTGAAATAAGATAGGTAACACGACTGGTAAATAGAGTAAAGGTGATTGGTGACATGGAGTAATAAAGAGCTAAGGCACACCGTCTATTATTCTTAGAACATCACATGGAAGTGTTATCCCCTAGTTGGAGCTAATGTTAAATCCTAGGTATTCACCTCTTCATTCTATCCCTCCACCAGCCCATCCATCTGTCAGCCTAGTTTTACTTACTTTCTCTTCAACAGTGTGTTGAGTCAATTTAATTCGATTTTACCTTCCTATTGTTTTTCATCATTTCCTTTCTTATAAGGTTAATACAAGCCATGATTTAAATTGAATGAGTCACATCACCATTGGTTACGTCACTATTGGGTTGTAGACAAGTTAACTTAGGCCTTTGATGTAAAAAGATATTGATTGCAAGAATGCCCCTATTCTTGCAAACAAAACAAAATGCCATGTTTTATTAGTTTTAACATTAAAAAAATATTTAAAAATTTGAATAAGGTGTATTGGAACCTCGCGTGGGTTTTCATCTCTTTTTGCACTCAAGATCACATTTTTTACCACAAATTTAACCATCATTATAGACTTCATGCTAAGGATCATGCAGGTTTTCACGTTGAACTGTTAATATTGTAAGGTCATGTGTAATAAGTATTGCAGGTGGTAAAGGAACCCAAAAAAGTGCATACATTTGACCATCTCTTCTAGTAGGAGCAGATAGAACACAATGGTGTCTCCTTGAGATCATGGGAAATTGAACATAATAGATCCAACATGGATCGAACTATTTGAATCCATACCTAAAATTAGAGATATGTTTATTAGAGCATAATGGTTCGATTTTATATGAGCTTTCAATGAGCATCACACAGGAGTGGCCTTGCTCTTTGCGCAAAATTTTGATGTGCTTCAAATGGAACTTGAGGAAACCACCATTCATATGATAGATCACTTCATTTTTGGGGCGTTCTCTCTCTCGATCAGTGGCGAAAGATGGTTGAAAAATAAAAGACTGCCAATTGAAATTTGCAACAAGTTTCTGGTGGCAGAACACCAAAACCCTAATTGGAGCCAGGGCATATCAATTATGTGGATTAAAGAAGAGTAGTGAGGAATTATCACTGCAATCCAAAGGTATATAAGAGGATAAGGTCATTTCTCAATCATTCACTATTATCACCTTCAATTTCTTATGCACTTAAATGGTGACAAGGAATTAAACCTTCCCTTCTTTTTGCTTAAAATCGTAACTAAAATGTCTAAGAGAATCCAAAATTACCTTGAATCTACTCATAGAATTTTATATCACTAAGGATTTATTAAAAATTTGGTTCTATTTTCTTTAAATGAAATAGAAATTCCCTGGAAGTATTTTCTTTAGTCTATAGGGTTACAAGAAGAAGGGAAGGGAACTGATCAACAATAAGAGGAACATGAAGTTGATCTACAGTCATCAGAATAGAGGGACGAGGCTAACCAAGAAACCATGGTTTCTCCTAAACCTGGGTGTTCATTGAAAGTTTCCCAGCATGCTAAGAATAATACCACATCTAGAAAAGAGATAACCCAATCTGAGAAATCCCGATCAATTACTCCACCAAAAGAAGAAACCCGATGAAGATAGTTAAGATCCTCTACAATAAAACAGAGGGAAAATGAAAGAAGTAAGGTTTATATTAGATAGGGAGAGGAACAAGCCACCCCAACAATTCCATTTTCACCTAAACATTTTAAATATGAGCTTGTGTCCATGACCATGCAATAAGATAAAAGTCCTAAGTCAAAAACAAGAATGCAGAGGAGGGTTAAACAACCCAGTCCCGAGATAGTTTCAACACAATTTGTGCCTCTAGACACATTGTTTAAGGAATCTCATGAGGACAAATAGAGTAAAAAGAGAAAAGGGATCCAGGTCCTTGAAATGCTTAGTAAACCTAATAAAAAAACTAATCTCACAAACCAATTGAGGTTAAATTCTAATGCACTATTTGACCTATCCTTAAAAGAGAAAAATCCCATAATAATTAAGGAAGAGCACACTGAAGAGGACCTCTCAAAATTTTCCAATATGGATGAAATGGATATCCATACATTGAAAGATATGACAGGGGATAAGGAAAGGAAGAAATACAATAAAGGGGAAACATCAGGTATAAAGTATGTTGTTGAAAAACAAAGTACCTTGCAGATCTGGAATCAGAACAAAATGTGATGGACTTTGTCCTAGACCCTAAGAAAGACTATAATGACATAGCTCCATATGAAAATATAATTCTTGAGAAGGTTCCACATGATGTAAAACCATATATCAAAGGACAAATGTCAAGGATGCAACAACCTATGAGAGGAAATTGATCAAAAACCTGAGAAAGCACCCAGGTTGATCTGGATTATTTTCGGCATGAAATGAGAGCAGAGATATAATAAATAAATGCACAGAGATATCATGTATATCCAATAATATAATAGAAATATATCAGATATGCAACCATAAACAAAGAGATACAATAATACACGATTTCTATTAATGAAAGAAATGTATAGAGACTGTAAAAATACAGAGTGAAAGACTCGCTATAGTGGTGGTAGCTTATCTCTGAGAAGAGATGTGACGGCTACTCACATTCGCAAGAAGATGATTGTTGGGTATGTGTTATATTCTTTGCATGAGTAGTAGTGTTTGAGCACCTGCGCCGGGCGCGCAGGGGGGTTAGAGGGGGGGTGCAGGGGGGCGGAGCCCCCCGTGTGGGGGTTCAGGGGCAGCGCCCCCGAATTTTTTTTTTTCGGGCCGACATATTTTCGCCAATCCGACATATTTTGGGGACGACATATTTCCGGGACCACATGATATTAGGTGGTTTTCGGCACATGGTTTTTGTCAATGGTTTTCTATTTCTGGTTAAGGAATTAGGGTTTTGGACTAATCCAGGTCATTGGGTTAGGGTTTTGGATGCCGCTGGATCCTATATGTATATTTTATTGTAAACAATGTAACACAATGTGTATCAATATAATATATGATGGTTTTCCCGGTTTGGGTTTCTAGGTGAAAAATCTCTGTGTAATGTTTGTATTTGCCATTGTATCTTTTCTGTTCTTTTCTGAATATCAGTTTGTAGTAGATATTGTACAAGGTTAGAATTTACAATGATTACAATAAGGCTATGAAGGAATTTTTACAATAAATAGGAATGCCAAAAACCACAGACATCCAAAATCCTAACCCTAGGATATGAAGCGCCAAAAGTCATGTGGGCCCCATTTGGGTAAGTTAGTACATCAACTTCTCGGGGTCGTAACTTTTGCATACGATCTTTGTTTTAGGCGTATGATAGCTCGTTGGAAAGGTATCATCGAGGGGTTTCATTTTGGGGATTCAATCATGCCTTTAGATATCTTTGACAATCTCTATCTCGAAAAACCTTCTTTTAGGCCCTCAAAATGGCCCCAGAAGTTAAAACCTGCTAAAAATAGTAAATTGCCAGAATTGCCAGAAATTTGTTTTGAGCTAGTCAGAAAAAGTGGGTTGCCACTGATATACACCTGGATCAATCCTCCCTCCTTAGGAAGCAATGGTATCCATTGCGTTGAGTTCCTGGGGGAGAGGGAAAAATGTTTGCTGGATCTGCATCGTGGTGAGTTGTTTGTATTGCTGGAGACGTCGCACTGCTTAGTTTGTGGAAGTCGCTCATGAACCTGTTGAAGCCGAGGATATTCAACAAGTTGAGCTGCATGAGAGGAAGGTGTGTAGAAGGAATCTTTGTGCTTTTTTGCAACCTTGTCGACCTACTTCTTTTGGATAGAAGGTGCAGGGGGCGAGGCTGTAGTGGTTGCAGTGTCCTTCTGTTCCCCTTTTGAATAGATTATGAAGAAGTTGAATTTTATAGTATCAGATACTACCTTGCGACACTTTTTAGGTGGAACAATAGCTGGAACTACCTCTGCTACTCTGTAGAGATGACCCCCCAAAGTAACAATGACACTATGGGGTTGAGACTCATAAACAACATGGCGTCTCCACATATATGGTTGGCCCAAGAGAACATCATAGACATTTAGTGGGGAAACATCACATAATACCTCATCCTTGAAGGGTTGGATGTTGTCTAACAATCGACATTTTTGGCTGACACAGAGATCTCATCCTTGCCAAAGCCACCCGATGTTATATGGCTGCGGGTGTGGTGTTGTCGACAATCCCAACTGTTTAATGACCTTTGCTGAGATGATTTATTTTTGGCTTCCACTATCAACAATAAAATGCAGTAGGGTCCCCTTCACCCACATATGTGAATGAAAAAGGCGCTCCCCCTCTTTAGGATCTGTTGGTTCTTCTGGTTGAATTGCTGTGGTCACGACAATAGTAGTGGGGTCTGTGTCAATGATCTGTCCCTTACCAGTATTTTCAGAATCAGATTCTGAATCAGGGTTTGGCTCCTTGTATTTGATCTAGGCCACCAATGAATTTTTTGAGCGACATTCATCGGTGTTGTGCCAGGAGATTTTGTGGAAATCACACCATTTTCCGATGTCCTTCTTTGTCTTCCTGTGACCCTTCTTTTCCTATGTCTTGGACTGGTTTTTGGGATATTGTTTGTTAGGGCCGTCTTTTTCATACTTTTGTTGTTTCGTATTTGTAGACCCTAATTCCCATTTGTTCTGGTGCTTAAATTTCTGCTCAATTTTAACAACATATCGATAAGCAACACTGAGCGATGAGATTTCCAGGAAATCCATTTCAGTCTGGATGTATCTGTGTAGAGACCCACGGTATTTTAGAACCAAATGTCCCTCAGAGTCTTTGATACCCAGCTTGGTGTGCAAGGTATGGAAGGTATTGGTGAATTCCATAACTGCTTGGCCCCTCTCTTGTCACAGTGTGGTCCATCTCATGTACTTGTCCTCATAGTTGCCAACAGGGTAATACTGTTCCTTTACTGCATCCACAAAAAAATCGCAAGTGGGATCAACCTCATATATTCCAGACTCCTCTATGGAACTTTTCTATGAGTAAGTTTCCCACAAATTCTTGACATGAAGGAGAGCTTTAAGGAGTGTGAAGGTGATCTTTTATTTGTCGGAAAAATTGTGAACAGAGAAATAACCTTCTAGCAGAGTTAACCATTTTTCTAGGGCTTCTGCATCTACCTGTCCTTGAAATACAAGAATATCAAAATTAACTTGTACCTTGAAAGGAGAGGTGCCTCCAAAGTGACCGCCTAGTGAAGATGCGCCTAATTTTGTCGGTAAGCGTTTAAGGATGTGGGAAGAATTCTCCATCATTTCGTCCCTCTTTCGCGTGAGAGCTTGCTCAAGAAACATATTGATAGGATTGTCTGCTCCGTTGTTTTTCTTCTCTTCCACCATTGAGAGTTTCTTGGGTGTGAGAGAGTGATTTTCTTCAAGAGAGACAAGATCGAGACCCAACTTGCTATACTTGAACCTCGTCGGGGACATGCATTGAAAAACGATCAAGAGCAGCCTGCTCTGATACCACTTATTTAGATTATTTTCTGCATGAAATGAGAGCGAAGATATAATAAATAAATGCACAAAGATATTGAATATATCTAATATTATAACATAAATATATCAAAGATGCAACCATAAACACAAAGATATAGTAATACATGATTTCTATTAATGAAAGAAATGTACAGAGACTATAAAAATACAGAGTGAAAGACTCTATAGAATGGTGGCAACTTATCTCTGAGAAGAGATGTGACGGCTAGTCGCATTCGCAAGAAGATGATTACAATGAGGCTCTGAAGGCCTTTTTACAATAAAAAAGAATGTCAAAAACCCTATACATCCAAAAACCTAACCCTAGGAGGTGAAGCGCCAAAAGTCTGTTGGCAGCGAATTTACTTTTTTTTTTTATGATCCTATAAGCTGCCTACACCTATGTCTTGTAAATATCAAGTTTTTCGTCACATTTTTCAAATAGACGACACTTTCATTTCTTGCGACATTTACACATTTGTCTTCGTTAAGTTTTCATGACTGTAAGCATGAAAACTTCTCCTTTCGAAGTTGTTTTTCGATCATTATCTGAACTGTGGATATTTTTTTTGTCATTATGCCTATTGTGCTTACCTTTTATTGATCATTACACGACTGGCAATATCCATTGATCAGTTCTCATACTTCGATTGATTGTATAACTTGGTTTTATTGAAGGCATTTAGCCTTTGGATTTGCACTTCATGTGGCTTGCCTGATCAT